>ML664203.1:3300464-3366796 GCA_007570785.1 Antilocapra americana
CACACACACACACACACACACACACACACACACACACACACACACACGGCAGCTCGGTCTGACATGCCTTAGTCTGGGAGCAAAGAGGACAGTGCAGGTACATGTTCATTGTGAGCCGGTGGAAGGGAAGCCATTCACTGAAACAGAAGAAGGACTGAAATCAAACTGATAGAGAGGGTGGGTATTTTTCTATTTTCTGGGTTTTATGGGGGGTGGGTGGTTGTGGTGGTGGGTGTAGAAAGAGAGGAGATATTGTTTTGTTCTGAAAAGGTAATACCATTTACGTGTTGCAGGAGTGTCACCCCAGGCATTTCTTCACGCGTCTCCCTATTACACCATCACATGCGGAACCACATGAAGCTTTTTTTAAGGGAGGGGGCAAGAAAATGGGGGAGCACCATACCTCAGCTGACAGGCCCTTTCTCTTCTGCACGATCTGGCTTTGAAGGCTCGGGATTTTTTTGCATCTCGCTGTTCCAGCTGTAAAGAGTTTACATAGGGAGGGAGCAAGTAAGGATCATGAATGTCAACCAATGAGCAATTAGCATGACAAGACTAAAGTATTGATCCACTAAAGCTCACTGCATGGCTGTAGCCCCAGAGGTAGAGCGGCTCCCCTGTCACTAACTCCAACAGTGCATTTCAGAAGCCTGTAATGTAGGGCTGTAATGTAGAACTACTCATGTAGCTCCAGCCCCTTCTTGGGTCAGGGGAGGGTGGCATCCTCTTGTTGCTCACCTGTAGCTTTTGAGGGTCTCCATCCCTGGGCAGAAAGCAGAGGGGAACATAAAAGATGGAAAGATTTTGGTTGTCCTACTTCATTCATTTTTAAAAATACAGCTCCTTCCTGATGGCACCAGGCAGTTCTATGTATTGATTGGAGAAAGGCGAGGGCGAAATCCTGGCCTGACAGCTGGGGCTGGAACTAGTGTGGTTCACCACTCTGCATGGTCAGGGGCAAACTGCCTTCTGTAGTATCAGCTTCTAGGCCAATCCAGATACACACTTTCTGAGCATATTTCATTCAGATTAGATGCTAAGCATCAAAATAGGAGGGGAAAAGGTGCTATTTCACAAAAGAAGCACCCTTATTCCTAGGAGTAAGACTATGGAAATGGCAACCCACTCCAGTATTCTTGCCTGGGAAATCCAATGGGCTGAGAAGCCTTGTAGGCTACAGTCCATGGGAGTCAAGGAGTCATTCAGACATGACTGAGTGACCAACACTTTTTTAAGGCTATAATGCATCAAAAGAGAAAATGATAGTGCCTGGGAGCTTGCAGATCTGGTGATTAGATGACACTAGCCTGGTGAAGCATTACCCTGTAAGGTTCTCCATTCTCCACTGATTCTTTCTCTTGTTGTTTAGTAGCTAATTTGTGTCTGACTCTTTTGTGAGCCCCGTGGATTATAGCCTGCCAGGTTCCTCTCCATGGGACTTCCCAGGCCAGAATACTGGATTGTGTTGCCATTTCCTTCTTCAGGAGATCTTTCTGATCCAGGGATCAAACTTGCATCTCCTGCATTTACCACTGAGAAGGAGGGAAGCCTCCTTCTCTTGTTACTCTCAACCATATTCATGTTAACCTTACTTCTCCTTTCCCCCCTGTCCATTCCATGCCTTCCTTAAATTCACTTCTTAAATTGCTTTTCCAATTTTTTTCATACTCTTCTTTAAATATCCACTAGGAGCTCATCTCTTCCAGGAAGTCTTCCAAATAGTGGGGATCATATAGTCCTGTGTGAGCTTCTAATACGTGCCCAGAACTTCTCTATCATGATGAACAGTACAGCTATAGTCTCTGTGCTCAAAGAACTTACAGCTTAGCTGAATCTATGAGCTACCCATTGACAGCAAAACCATCTGTCCACCCTCCACCCTCCATCACCTATCCATTCTCTATCCACTTGTTGATTCATTCAATCTGTTTGTTGAGAATTTCCTATTGTCAGGAATTCTTTGCTGAAAATACAATGGTGTGGCAGAGACTTGTGCGTATGTGCATGCTCAGTTGCTCAGTCATGTCCAACTCTTTGTGACCCCATGGACTGTAGCCCACCAGACTCCTCTGTCCATGCGATATCCCCGGCAAGAATACTGGAGTGAATTGCCATTTCCTCCTCCAGGGGATCTTCCTGATTCGGGGATCAAACTCGTATCTCCTGTACTGGCCAGTGGCTTCTTTACCATTGCACCTAGGAAGCCTGGAAGAAATTTAAGTGCCTGCTAATAACCATTTTCTCTTCTTCTTTCTGAATACACAGGTAATCTTTTATTTCCCAGCTCTTCTGACTGAGTTCCACCTAGTGGAATGGGGGTGGATATGACACATGCCTGGCCTGGCTCATAAAAATCTCCCACACGACCCTTTATTCTCTTTTCCTTCCACCATGATTTTGATGGCAACAGGTTGAGATCTAAAGGGTGAGTGAACTAGGGGAACATGAAGTTGTTAACAGAAATGGGGAAGAGAGTGTGTAAAGTTGCTGATGTAAGATGGAGTGAGGTACATTCTAGGAATGGAAAGAACACTAGTGTAAGTAGAACACAGAGAATGAGAAGGGATATGATGGAATGTGAGGATGGGAAAACAGGTAATGTCCATTCAGGGGCTTGTAGGTTATGGATTTTAGTTTCCACCCTCAGATCATTAGGAAGCAACTTCAGTTTTAAGTAAGACTGATAACAAAATCATATCTGTATGTTGAAAAGTTCTCTCTGGCGACAGCATGAAGAGTGAATTGACAGGTCCATTTCCAGCCATATGGTGGAACAGATACCCAAAAAAGGCTTCCACCAAAAAATGTTAAGATGTTCCAAATAAAATAGAACATACATTCTTTTAAATAAGTGGCTAAGGGGAATTCCTTGGCGGTCCAGTGGTTGGAACTCAGCTCTTTCACTGCTGGGGCCCGGGTTTGATCCCTGGTCAAGGAACTAAGGTCCTGCAAGCTGCATAGCATGACCAAAAAAGGGCTAAGCTTGCAAGTACAGAACCCTCCAAGTTCCAGATACAATGAGGGAACTGAAATGAGAAGAGTAAGCCGTGGAACATGTATCTGTGTTGAAGAGCACTGCCCAGTTTCAGTGATCACAGGGATTGGTTTTAAACCCCTATACAGGGACAGGGCCCGTCAGAGTTAGGAATTTGGAACTGATCATCCTGAGGTAAAACCGTGACCCTTAAAAGGATGGCCTAGGGAAAATCAACCTATATGGTGTCTTTTCTTGGCCCAAGGGTGGGGAAAAAGTCTCCCCTGAGAATCTGTAACTATGCTTTACAGGCTTGGAAATTTAAGAATTAAAATCAAACTTGGTCTCAAGCTAGTAATATCCCTGTGACATTTGGCAGGAGCAAATAAAAAAAAAAAAATGCTCCGGAGAGCCACAGCTTCATATAGGTCATCTAGGTTTCTTGTACAGAATGCCCTGTCAAAGATGTACCAATGTGTTATAAAACTAAAAGACATGAGTGAGAGAGGCAGGCAAAGCAAACAGCAGATTTAGACCACTGAGAACTTTAGAACTTCAGATGACAGGACAACCTGGACTGCAAAAGAAGTATATTGAAAGTGATTAAAGACATAAAAGAAGGTATCAATATCATGCAAAAAATAGCAAGACATGAAAAAAGGAAAGTGAACCAGAAAGGGATAAGAATAATGCATTGGGATCAAGAGTGACTCTCTAACCACATGTGCAGGACTCTTGGTACATATCAGGATTTAGGAAGCAGTCATCTTTATCTTTTCTCTCTTTATGTTAAATACGTTATTTATATAGGACAAACCTCTCACTTGCTTTGTTAGTGACATCTAAAACGTAAGGGCATAATGAGTGCCCCAAAGCCAGGAAGCATTTTCCATATTTGAAACTGATGGTCAGCTCATAAGACATTCTCTGTTATGACTGCTGAAATGTCTCATAAAGGAAAACATTAATATCATCTCAGCGTGATTCCTTTGCTTCTTTGCACTCTTCGGTTCAGTGTTCTCTTTCCAGCTGGGCACAAATTGAGGACACTGGCCTTTTCAATGGTGGACGAAGAGCCATAAGGGGAGGGAGGTGGCAAGCATCAAAGGAAAGCTCAAAATAAGGAAAGCTCATTATTTTATAAGAAACTTTTTTTATTGCTACTGTTTCAAAAATTATTTCTATGCCTCACAAAAGAACTAGGAACAAGCAATGTGGTAACATCAAGAGGTTACCAGGTCAGTCTGAGCTGCTGCTCTGGAGGGACCAATGTTGCTTCACAAATCCCAAGAAGTTCCTTTATGGACATAGGCTTGATTTACAATAAGGGTTTTTGGTAGTGGAAAGACTTATATGGAACTAGACAATTCCTGATGCAAAGAACTGACTCACTGGAAAAGACCCTGATGCTGGGAAAGATTGAAGGCAGGAAGAGAAGGGGACAACAGAGGATGACATGTTTGGGTGGCATCACTGACTCGATGGACATGAGTTTGAGCAAGCTCCAGGAGTTGGTGATGGACAGGGAAGCCTGGTATGCTGCAGTCCATGGGGTCGCAAAGAGTCAGACACTGCTGAGCAACTTAACTGAACTGAGACCATTCCAAGCATGAGGAATCAGGTCAATTTCACTCACCTCTGTCCCGTGAGACACTGATCATCATCACTATCATCATTACTTTTTATTGAAGTTTAGCTACCTGCTAGACAACAGGTTATTTGATTTACCATCAGAAAGCCTCTGCAGAGTGGGCATTAATATCTCCTGATGACAGATACAAAAAATGGAATCATCCAAATGTTCTCATATTATATTAGAACCAGCATAAGATAAATGCCCTTAGCCTTTCCTTAGCTGGTTTAGATAGAGGCAAAGTCATTCATGGGATCCTCAAGAGGCTCAGTGGTAAAGAATCTGCCTGCCATTGCAGGAGATATAGGAGACATGGGTTTGATCCCTGGGTGGGGAGGATCCTCTGGAGGAGGAAATGGAAACCTACTCCAGTATTCTTGCCTAGGAAAAGCTATGGACAGAGGAGCCTGGCGGGCTACAGTCCAGGGGGTCACAAAGAGTTGGACACGACTGAGTGATTGAGCACACATGTAAGCTCATTCATAGCCCTAAGAAGGAAAGGGCTGATAGGGAATTTCTTTATTCATGTGCTTTCAGAGAAGATTGTGTTCTGAGCAGCCAAAATAAAGACAACTGAACTCAGTAATATTTGTCTTTCACCTGTTTGCAAATGCATATTTACCCCAGTTGGAGAGAGATACTTGGAAAATAATGATTTACAGAATTTGGTGTATTGTTGGAGGTGCTTTCAGTCAGCTATTTATCATATAGATGGGCAGTATCCAACTGTAAGTGCCTCCCCTTTCTGTCCACTCTCAGTTTCTGTACGTTCTTTAGTTCGGTTATTTATTTTTGGTTGTTCTTGGTCTTCGTTGCTGCTTGCAGGCTTTTCTCTAGTTCTGGCAGGTGGGGGCTACCTTCGAGTTGTGGTGCACGTGCTTCTCACTGCAGTGGCTTCTACTGTTGCAGAGCATGGACTCCTCTAGAGTGAGCCTGCTCCAAAGATGTGGCGCAAGGGCTTAGTTACCCCATACCATGAGGGATCTTCCCGGACAAGGAATTAAACACGTGTCCCCTGCATTGGCAGGCGGGTTCTTAACTGCTGGACCACCAGGGAAGTCCTGTATATTCTTTAAAAGAGTAGCTGTTTATCAGGGAAGTCCTGTATATTCTTTAAAAGAGTAGCTGTTTATCCCTGTATTTGTTTCTTGCATTTTGCTCTCTCCTCTGTCTGTGATTCATCCCCTTGCTCATATTCCCGTTCCCTCTCCACAGATTTTCTTTAAAACTGTATGTGGATAAATACACATGTGCACATTATGAATCTGTGCAATATAGAGTACAACTTGGTTTTTATTAGAACCTTTTCTAAGAGATGAATCCTAATGATATTCCCACCATCAGGTAATTAGTAGATTTGGGCTGGAAGCATGATGGCTCTTAGGTCAAGGAGTAAATAGCCAGTGATTACAGAATGCAGTAAAGAAAGACTGGAGGAACAGTGTATCAATAGCTATAACAAATCACAGAGTTCTTGTTAACAGTTTATACAACTGGAATTATCTTCATACACGATTCGAGGTTTTCAGTCTTTATGGTGTTCTTTCTCATACTAAAGCAAAATTTACCTAAGAGACAATGCCTTATTTTACAATCTCTTGGTACTGGTCCATTTTGAGCCCACAAGCCCTATTTCAAGTGAATGTCTACATATAATGTCTATCATCACTGTCTTTATATATATATAGCAGCATCTCATGTTCATAGATAATGTGGTTTTAATGATTTGTCCTCTCATCTGTTTAATTTTCTTGCCCAAGTTATAGAGGAGGACTCATACCTACAAAGGACTATTTGCACTTTTTTGCTTGCAACTTGAATTAGCCCACTGTCTCACTGAATAGTTATAGTTAAAGATTTTTTTTTACCTATTAAAAGAGGTTTCTGGATATCAGGGCTTAAAATCCTATCTCCATTTCTTCTTGAAGGGAAAATCAGAAAGAAAGCATTTTGAAATTATGCCTTGCACATAATAGGAATTCAATCAATATTGATTTCTTCAGTTTTCAAAACAATATTTTGATTCAAGTTGTACTGGAGGGATAAACACAAATGGCATTTGTGTTTATTGCGTGCTCAGTGATGGAAAAATGATGTTTGCACAATACCCAACAATGCATCAAATGCACCAAAATAAATTTCAAATAAACCCACAAAATTACTAGAAGAAAGGAGAGAATTAAAAAGGACAATATTGGAGTGAGAGAAGTCCTTGAAAGATATGAGACAAAACCCGGAAGTCATAATATAAGGATTCAAAACTTCACTATAATAAACATAAAACAAATTTCTATATGGCAAAATCATCTTAATCAAAGTAAAAAGAGAGATGGAAGATTGGGAGGTTCTATAATTTGTATCATAAACAAGTTGCCAATTTCTATAATATATAAAGACCTGCTACAAATCAATGTACAAAAGTTTAATAACCTAATGGAAAACAAGCAAGTAGTTCAGAGGAAAAACAATTTCACTCAAAGCAAGAAAAATGCAAATTAAATCCTCACTGAAACACCATTTTATACTTAATATATTGGCAAAACTCCCAAATTATTGACAAAACAATTTACTGGTGAAGATGTGGCAAAGTAAACTTTTTCAGATATTGCTGATGGGGGTGGAAAGCAGCACCAAAGTCTATGGGATGTAATTTTCCAAGATACATTAAAATTACATGTACATACACTTTGGCCTAGCTAGTTCAGTTCTATAAGTTATCCTACCGATATACCTGCCCACACATGGAAGACGGCACATATAAAAGGCTATGCATTGCAGCTTTGTAATAGTAAAGGACTAGAAACTACCTAAATGTCTTTCAGGAGGAGACTAGTTAAATACATAGGATATCATGAAACTGTAGAGATGACTGATGACCCTCCTATATTGAAATTCCTTCTCTGTGTCCATTTCAGGAAAATAAAATAGATAACAGGAGAAGTCCAGAAAAACCATAAATACCCATAAACACGGGAAGGCTGTATATGCATACAGGTGTTTGCTTGTATAGGCTTCCCAGGGTGCGCTAGTGGTAAAGAACCCATTTGCCAGTGCAGGAGACCTAGGAGACAAGGGTACGATCCCTGGGCCTGGAAAATCCCCTGCAGGAGGGCATGGCAACACACTCCAGTATTCTTGCCTGGAGAGGAGCCTGGAAGGCTACAGTCCATAGTGTTGCAAAGAGTTGGAGATGACTAAAGTGACTTAACACGCATGCACATTTGCTTGTATATGCATATGTGCTAACTCTAGAAGGACACACAAAAACTGGATATCATGGATTGCCACTGAATGAAGTGACTGGGTAGGTGGAAGACACAGAATAAGAGAATTTTCACTGTGTACCTTTTATACTTCTAACAGTGATTCCGTATTTTAAAAGTTAACTAATTAGTTAAAAAAAACCTTTCATACATAGGCACATCCATAACTACACATACACACACATGCAGACAAACTTCATTTGCTATCAGACTTCAGATCTAAAAAGATAAATAAATTCCCAGCATGCTAGCTTCTTGGTGAAGTACTGCGCCTTGGGAATTAATGAAACACATGTTATAATTAGGATTAGGTGGGATTCATCAGCAAGCAGGATGGCAGAGCGGTTGAGGTGTTGGACTTAAGATCCAATGGGCTAATACCTTGTGGGTTCGAATCCCACTCTCAGTAGATTCAGTTTTGGGACCTCCCTGGTGGGTCCAGTGGCTAAGACGTCACACTCTCAATGCAGGGGGCCCGGGTTCCATCCCTGGTCAAGAAACTAGATTCCACATGCCACAACTAAGATCCCAAATGCCACAGTGAAGATCCAGTGCAGTCAAACAAATAAATATTTGGGCTTCTCAGGTGGTGCCAGTGGTAAAGAACCCACCTGCCAATGCAGGAGATGTAAGAGACATGGGTTTGATCCCTGGATTGAAAAGATCCCCTGGAGAAAGAAATGGCAACTTGCTCTAGTATTCTTACCTGGAGAATTCCATGGACAGAGGAGCCTCGTGGGCTATAGTCCACGGGGTCGCAAAGAGTCAGACATGACTGAAGCGACTAAGCATGCATGCATCAGCCAAACATGGCTGTCTCCTGAACTTACCACAGATGCTTGTTGAATGAAACAATGAAAACTGAAGGACAAGCAACAGCTAAACAGCAAATGGACTTTGTGAATGATCCCAACTACCAAGACAGTAAAAATAAACACAGTTGTAATGCTTAGTGAGTCTGGAGACATGATTTCCACTGCACAGCTGTGGGCTTGGTAAAGTAAGATACTTGGACAGGGAGAGGTGGCTGTCACTTTAGTGAATGGTCAATAGGGACTAGATCATCTCCAATGCTCCTTCCAGTTGCACTTTTCCTTCAGCTATCCCAACTGCAAGACTCTTTACCAGAGTATGTGACTAAGCTCTTCACTGTCACACGGTGTCTGGACTCTGTCTTCCCAAGCCTGGGAAGACCCCGGAGTTACGCTTCTCTCAGTCTTCTCCTCTTTGCCTTAAAACACACAAAAGTCTTTCCTCCAAAAAATCTTCTGTGTCACTATTTTATTTAATTCTCTCTTTCTCCCATTTCTCTCTTCCTTTTATCTTCCAAATTTTAAAATATGGGATTTATAACAGCTTCTCCCATGATTTAAATTTTGCTTGTGTGTCTGTTTCTTATTAAAGCATCTTAGTAATTTAATGTGAAATTGACATTACATTAAATTAACCATTTAGAGTGTACAATTTAGTGGCATTCAGTTCATGCATAATGATGTCCAATTATCACCTCTATCTAGTTCTAAAATATTTTCATTATCCTCAAAGCAGACCTTGTACCCACTAAGCAGTCACTCCCTTCTCTCACCAGCCTCTGGCAAGCATCTTCCATCTTTCTATGTCTATGGACTTAGCTATTCTGGATATTTCATTATAAATGGCCTGTGACCTATTTAACCTTTGATGTCTGGTTTCTTTTACTTAGCATGATTTTTTTTGGAGGTTCACCCATGTTGTAGCATATATCACTGCTTCACTTCTTGCTATGGATGAATAATATTCCATTGTGTGGTTATACCATGCTTTGTTTAACCATTCATCAGTTGGTGGACATTTGTGTTGTCACCCCTTTTGGCTTTGTGAATAGTTCTGCTATGGATATTCGTGAACACATATATGTGTGAATATCTGTTATTCAATCTGGATAAACACCTAGCAGTGGGTTTGCTGGCTTAGACAGTTAATTCTATTATTTAGTTGTTTGAGAAACTTTTTGTATTTGTCTTTTTTTTTTAGTATTTTTTTAAAATTTTATTTATTTAATTTTGGCTGTGCTGAAATATTTAATTTTTTATTGCTGTGTGCAGACTTTCTCTAGTTGTTGGTGAGCAGAGGCTATTCTCTAGTTGTGGTCTGCAGGCTTCTCATTGACCCAGGAATCGAATCTGCATCTCCTGCATTGCAGCAGATTCTTCACCATCTGAGCCACCAGATTTTAAATTTATATATCAAATGGTTGCATAAAATATATTCTATCTTCCTACTCGTATATTTGTGTGTATATATACACACATATATATGTATACACATGCATATTTTCATAACACCCTGGAAGGCCTGGTGCTGTTAAAAATCCTTAGACTTTAGATCACAGCAGTGTGGGGATCAGTTTGCAGTCCCAGAGTCCAACCCATTTCCCTCCTCTTCCTACCCTGATTTTGCTCCTTGTGATGAATGATTTCATGAACATGTAAGTGAACACTCTGCCTGCACATCCAACATGCTCCAGCAGACAGCCCTGGGGAAGAGTCCCATACAGGGCTCAGAAGCACACTTGAGATTCTCGAGTCCTGGGTAGTGGAGTGTGATCTGGAGGTAGGAAGGGCTGGTAAACGATGAGTGGGTACCTCTCTTCATCTCATCCTCATACAACGGGAAGGAATGAGATGTAGCCAGAGAAGGGCCAGAGCAGAGCCCTCTAAAATGGAGCCCAGAAGTGGGCCCCTCTTACTACACCTCAGAAATCTCTTCTTTCCTCCTTGTCAACAGTGAAAAATTGTGTGAGTTCTTTAAATTCTGTGGGCCTCGGTTTCCTGATCTGTAAAAGGGGTTATAAAGCTGCTGCTATTGCTACTATTCAAGGTTGTTGAAAGTTCTAAATAAATTTAACAGTGTATGTGAGAGTGCTTTGTAAAAGTGCTATATACTAGAAATATACTGCTACTATATTGGTTTTTTTTTTGTTTGTTTTAGATGTTACTAAAATCAAAACGCAAAGCAGCTGCTGGCTGTGCACATGCTCTCATGTTTTCATTAAAATATAACTAAAAAAAACACAAAAAACATGGAGAGCTGATGGCAAAGAAGGCAAAGGTTATTAAATATCCTTTAGGTTTTATTTTTCCTAAAACCTGCTTCCTCAGTCCTCAAGGTCCAGACTGATTTCCTTCAAACCCCGAGTTTGTGGACATGTGCTTGTTTGCATGGCTGACACAG
This sequence comes from Antilocapra americana, assembly GCA_007570785.1. Classification (NCBI taxonomy): domain Eukaryota; kingdom Metazoa; phylum Chordata; class Mammalia; order Artiodactyla; family Antilocapridae; genus Antilocapra; species Antilocapra americana. The sequence goes on from ML664203.1 coordinate 3,311,548, forward strand.
GCCCCGGATTGACACCGGGTAAGAGACATTACTCTTCAGCTGTAAGGCAGGGCAGTTCCTGCATTAAGCAGGAAGCAGACTGATATCTCATCCATTCAGCCGGCGGAGAATATGCAGTGCACCTTTGTGGCAAAAGCAGGCAACTGAATGAGCGGGGTGTGCAGGGGAATGAATTACACCATGAGCTTCTGCATCCATAAAAATGAGGCCGCTCTGGGGTCAGGAGGGTGGGTGATGTGTCACGGAGGCAGGTTAAACGGATTCGACCCTCCGGCTCACTGATTTGAAGCTGACAAAAGGGGCTGTGCTGTGGCTTTGGGCTCAGAATGAACTTACCATTGTCTCTGGCCATTTTGAACCAAGGAAGTCTCTGGGTTTTTCTTTCTTAGGATTGTACTTTTTTTCTTCTTTTAAAAACACCATTTCATTCCTGTGGGTGCAGAAATCCAAATCGGTTTTATTTTCTGGAGTCGGGATTTTGGTATGTTTGGGGCAAACCCCCTTCCCCTTTTAGCATCTTGTTAAATAGAAACAAATTGGGCTATCTTTCCTTTCCTTTTTTTTTTTTTTCGCTTTTCAAAAGCAATTACTTGCCTGTCATTTCTAGACACTCAGGCAGAAGAGTCTGCCTTGATTACCCACCCTTCCTCTCCCCTCCCCCCTTTCAAGTCCTCTGGCTTTTGCACTGCTAGGGAAGGATTCAGTTAAATGAAGTGTCAATGGAGCTACAGTGGTTTCAGGTCAGAAACGTCAGTGAAAACGCCGTGGAGCTATGTATGTGAATGTGTATATTTATACCGGGGATGTCAACTTTCAGGACTCTCCTCCTCTGCTCTTCCCTGATCAAAGATGATTGCCGAGGCAATTACTGCAAAGGAAAAGAAAACCAGGGCCTCCCCTTCATCCTAGTGCTGTCGGAGTTTAATTGCTTGGAATAATAGAGCAGGAATCCCTTTCTTTTGCACATGATCATACTTAGACACACATGGACTTACACGCGTAGCGGTGCTAGGACACAAACACACCCGATGGCAATGCAGGAAAACATTCATGCACCCTTTAGCCCTGATGCAGGTATCTGTACACAGAGCTGCTTGTGACACACACACAGACACACACAAACATACAAAGTATGCATTCTTGGGCTAATTCGATAAAAGCCATTTGTAGTATCTGGCTCACATTAAACACTACATTTTTATCCTCCTATAAAAGACTTAAAAATTTTATTCCTTTACCCAAAGACACATCTAAAGTTTTTTGTTTTTTTTTTTTAAAGGAGAGGCTATAGGGAGAAGTCACAGCATCACAGCAACAAAATACACAAATTCTTCAAATTGTTTTTGCTGTTTAATTCTTCTGTACACACAGTCACAGAAGTCCTAAGTCTCTGCACAAACACTTCACATGTTAAAATCCCTCTCAAGCCTTTTTTGCTTTGTTGCAGGCAGTTACAAGGACCAGTTGAGTATTCTGTGCTATTCACTGTGTTCTAGGCTATTCTGCTTTTGTTCTCATATGACATGAAGAGGGATTCTAACTTGCATCGACAAATACAAAGAGTGACATTCAAGGCAGAGAATCCCAGCTCTCTCTCTCTAATTAGTTCTGCTGTGCCCAGGCACTGGGAGTGTGTGTGGCTTCAGGCTGGGGTGAGTCCCTGGTCACGCTTAGAACACAGGCTCTAAAGCATCCGCATGGCAGATTTAGGTTTTCATTTCAGGCTCCCAAGGGCTGTCAGATGTTAAATATTATTATTTGGCCTAATTGGTTCTTCCTTTGATGACAAGAGAGTAAAAGCAGGGAAAAAATACCCTCACAAACCCTGTCATCAACACAAAGGCATAACACATACACTTGGCTTTGTGTTACAACCACTAGAAGTTTTTCTTTTTCTTTTTGTGGACTAAGTAGTTAACTGTGTGTCTAAAGCACACATCCATCCTTTCCAGGACAGTTAAAAATAAATACAGCCTTTCAGAAAAATGAATTAAAACTCTTTTCACTGTTATGACTGTTGAAATTAAAAAAAATTTTTTTTTCTGAAAATTTCAGAAAATGGTGGTAGCAGATAAACCAAGTGGAAACCAAAAAAGATTCCAAAGCACCTTGTTTTAGAGATCTGGAAATAAATGTGGCTATGTAGATGGCTATACCATTTGGTAATGCCAAAATATGACTACTGCATCCCTGATAATGTCTCTGATGTTTTTGCTTGTTTGTTTTGCTTGTTTTCTGTTCCTCACATATTTCTGACTCCTTTCTCTAATGGCCCTCAGTGGCTCTTTACAAACATATAACTCCAGTTGCAGCCTCCTAGCTGCACTGATATTAATGAGCTTGGACATGGCTCAATCCTGGATGTTCGATCTATCAGGGAAGGCGGAAACATAGATAATTACAATATAGGAGAAAAACCATAATAAAGGTGATGACACAATACCCAGGAAGGGCACAAAACCTATTTGGGATGGGAGGAAATGACATTCTGTTCTGGAGGAGGTGATTCCAGGGCCAAATTTACCCAGCAGGCCATCAGTTACAATGACCAAAGCAGCCAAAGTTATTTTTCATTTGATATTAATTTTTTAATATAAAAAATTGACATTAAATTTTCAATTTAATATTGAAATTCTCATGTGATGGAAAGTCCAATGCCTTCTTCCAGATTTTTGTAAACTCCTGGGTTCAAGTGGCTTGAAGTCCAGTACATTTGATGTCACTGGTATCGAACTTCTTTTGGCCTGTCCCTTCCCCCTGATCTGTACCAATTCAGGTGTGGTACTTACTACTACACAAGTACTTGGGGCTTGGTTTGTATGAAACGCTCACACAGGGTATGTGTGACATGAACACCTTGAATTTTGGAGGGACAGGGATTTTATATCACTGTATTCCTGGCCCTTTCTCCCTTTTCTCAAGCCCTTTCCTTTCATTTCTGCAGTCTCTTCCCTCCAATGCCACCCCTATCAGCTTATCTCTGCTGAAAGTGAGAGGAAGTGATAGCATTCTCTGCCTCATCCACTGCTCCAGCCTGCCCCCACATACCTGTGCATATCCACCGTCCTTTAGAAAGACACTTAAATTGCAAGCACACATACACACACTCATAGCGGAGGCTTTGAGATTGGTGTGTTTTCCTTCTTCTTCCTCTACTTGTCTCTGCGGAGACTGATTTCCTCCTGCTAAATATTGTGGAATCTCTTCTTATCATCTCTCCAACAAGGCAAAAATCATTCTACACACAGTCATTCCACACCAAATGTGTCCCTGGCTCTGTTCTGTGTGGGCACTGGGGACAATCAGTGGGAAACAAGCAAAGACAGTCTTTGCCCGGACAGGTCAGTTTTAGTTTCTAATACCATTTCCCCCTGTTTCTCCAGGAAGTAAAATGTATTGAATAAGTGTTTGGTGAATGAGCATTCTCACTCCACTTTCTTCTGTTGTCTTATCTGTCCTTACTCCTCTTCACTAACCCTACACTCAGGTGTAGTGTCCGACTCCCCCAGTCCCACCTGTCTATTCCTGCTGCTAGAACTTTGAGAGGAGTATTTTTTTAAGTTTTTATTTTATACTGGAGTATAGCTGATTTACAATTTTGTGATAGTTTCAGGTGAACAGTGAAGGGACTCAGTCATACATATACAGGTATCCGTTCTCCCCCCCCAGACTCCCTCCCATCCAGGCTACCACACAGCACTGAGGAGAGTTCCCTGGGCTATACAGTAGATCCGCATTGGTTACCCATTTTAAATATAGCAGCATGTCCATTTGGTCCCAAACTCCCTCTATCTCTTCCTCACATTTTTCAAGATGGGTATTTTTAAGCTAACACTTATTGTGCTCTTTTTATGAGCTTTGCAAAGTGCCTTACATTCATTCTTTCATTCAATCCTCAGAAAAAGTCAGTGAGGTAAATGATATTACTTTTGTTTTAAGCTGAATAAACAGGAGATTTTTCAGCTGTTTTTTTTCCCCCTAAAATGATTGCTTTCTTGCCATAGATGTTCCTTAACTATTAAAATCCTATTCATCCTTCTCCACTGTGCTGTGGTTGGTTGCTCAGCTGTGTCTGATTCTTTGTGCCCCATGGACTGTAGCCTGCCATGAGGATTCTCCAAGCAAGAACACTGGAGTGGGTTGCCATGCCCTCCTCCAGGGGATCTTTCCAATCTAGGGATCGAACCAGGTCTCCTGCTTTGCAGGTGGATTTTTTACCATCTGAGCCACCGGGGAAGCCAAGAATACTGGAGTGGGTAGCCTATCCCCTTTTCAGGGGATTTTCCCGACCCAGGAATTGAATTGGGGTCTCTTGCATTGCAGGCAGATTCTTTACCTGCTGAGTTACCAGGAAAGCCTACTCATCCTTCTGTCCAATCCCAAATCACATGATCTCTCCACCTTTGAAATTCCACATCACTGTGTTTCAGCTCTGACTAACCTAATTCATATTTTTATTAAACATATTTTTCTATCTATTAGACTGTAAGCTCCTTAGGGTTTAGGTGGATACAGTTCATCTTTGGGTTCATTCAGAGGCTTGCAAACAGAGGCATCAGTAAATATCTTAGAATTGAAATTAAATAACCATAGCAATGGCTTATGTCAAAAAGGAGCCGGAGGTCACATGAATTATCCATACCTATTAGAAAGTTCAGAATACTGTCCTGGATAGAGCCAGCATTCTGAAAGAATTTTGAATATTATATAATAACTGTAATGTTTACTCTTTGTCCTAAGGCCCCAAACTATTTAAGGCTAACCTGCACTATAGTAGGAACAAAATAATACTGTAGAAGTAAAGAAACTGAAAATGAGAATTAAGCCAATTTAAGAATCACTAAATAGTGAGTGGATCACTATAAACTGTAGAAAATTCTTAACAATATGGGAATACTAGACCACCTGATTTGTCTCTTGAGAAACCTGTAGGCAGGTCAGGAAGCAATAGTTAGAACTGGACATGGAACAAGAGACTGGTTCCAAATAGGATAAGGAGTACGTCAAGGCTGCATGTTGTCACCCTGCTTATTTAACTTATATGCAGAGTACATCATGAGAAATGCTGGGCTGGAGGAAGCACAAGCTGGAATCAAGATTGCTGGGAGAAATATCAATAACCTCAGATATGCATATGACATCACCCTTATGGCAGAAAGTTAAGAGGAACGAAAAAGCCTCTTGATGAAAGTGAAAGAGGAGAGTGAAAAAGTTGACTTAAACCTCAACATTCAGAAAACTGAAATCATGGCATCTGGTCCCATCACTTCATGGGAAATGGGTGGGGAAACAGTGGAAACAGTGTCATAATTTATTTTTGGGGGTTCCAAGATCATTGCAGACAGTGATTGCAGCCATGCAATTAAAAGACACTTACTCCTTGGAAGGAAAGTAATGACCAAACTAGATAGCATATTTAAAAGCAGAGACATTACTTTGCCAACAAAGGTCCATCTAGTTAAGGCTATGCTTTTTCCAGTAGTCATGTATGGATGTGAGAGTTGGACTGTGAAGAAAGCTGTGTGCCAGAGAATTGATGCTTTTGAACTGTGGTGTTGGAGAAGACTCTTTAGAGTCCCTTGGACTGCAAGGAGATCCAACCAGTCCATCCTAAAGGAGATCAGTCCTGGGTGTTCACTGGAAGGACTAGTGTTGAAGCTGAAACTCCAATACTTTGGCCACCTGATGTGAAGAGTTGACTCCTTGGAAAAGACCATGATGCTGGGAAGGATTAGGGGCAGGAGGAGAAGGGGAAGACAGAGGATGAGATGGTTGGATGGCATCACCGACTCAATGGACATGGGTTTGGGCAAACTCCGGGAGTTGGTGATGGACAGAGTGGCCTGGTGTGCTGCGATTCATGGGGTTGCAAAGAGTCAGACACAACTGAGCGACTGAACTGACTGAAATAGTGAGTTTGCTTACAGCTGCTATTGTAAACAACTTAATTGTGTTTTCAGTACAGATAAGTTTTGTACAACTGCCTATGTCATAATAGATAGAAAAGAGACCCTGCTCCAAGTGCTCTAGGTGCACAGCTAGTGGAGCCAAAGAGAGTGGCTGTCTTTGCATGTGTCCAATTATTTTTCTTTCTGTCCCTGATAGTGAAGCTGTGACACTATGTTTTTTCAAAGAAGAATCACCAAGAACTGGCATAGAATCCCACAATAGGTATGCATGAGAAGGGATTATAGATGTCTGGTCTATTTTGGTAAAGTTATAAAGTCTATTTTTCCTTCATGCACATAACCAATACTTTTATATAGCTATAAACATACACACAGAAATAGATAAACCCCAATGGAAAATATAGGTGAAGATTTGAAGAAATGAAATGGCAGAGTTGACAACTGGAATGGAAGAGTTGTAGGAGGTAGAATATAAACAAGAGGGCTCAATAAAGAGAAAATAGTTTATTTTTACTGAGGCTGTTACTTATTTTTTTTAAATGGCTTTGGCTCATAGATTTTTACTGGTCACTGAATCACCTATTTAATAGCTGGTGATTTGGTTTCATTTTTTAAAAAATTTCTGTATTCATATGCTTTGAACCTCTGTAATTTTGTGTTATGTGTTGTACCAACCAAATGCTAGATTAAGCAATATTTTCATCATGAAGATGTGGTCAAAACAGTCTTGTAAGAAGGATATAATTTGTATACAGTTGGGAAAAAAGCTGCAACATTTCTCAACAAAGGGTTGATGACCTCTACGAGAGCTTCTCAAGGCTCCCTAGCACAGTTTTTAAGTTACCTTAACTGCTGGAAGCTTCCCATTTGCCCCTCCAGATCAACTCTGTGTCCTTCTTCACTTTGCTTCCTGCTGCAGAGGCTGACCTCTAACGGAACGAATGCATCTGGCTTCCAGTAGGTTTAATGAAGGGATTAGTGGGTGGGAGGAGGTCGGCTCCCTCTCTGTAGATCACCTGAGGGCAGCTGGGTCCTTTGATTGAACATCACAATGCATCCCAAGATGTCCTCTGTACATACCTCTCTCCTCCCTCACCTTCAAGGCTAAGGTGATAACAGCTCCCCTGTTTTGTTATTAGCTCCAGCTCTAGAATACTGCATTATTCCTTGCTATTTTCTGCACCCCTGCCTAAATCTTAAAAGTAAGTGTTTCAGTATGCCCTCCTTGAACTCCTACTCTGAGTATGACAGTTATTTCTTGCTGAGACCCTAATTGATATACTCAGGTATTCAAGTTGGTCAGTTCAGTTGCTCAGTCCTGTCCAACTCTTTGAGACCCCATGGATTGCAGCACACCAGGCTTCTCTGTCCATCACCAATTCCTGGAGTTTACTCAAACTCATGTCCATCAAGTCGGTGATGCTCTCCAATCATCTCATCCTGTCATCCCCTTCTCCTGCCTTCAATCTTTCCCAGCATCAGGGTCTTCTCAAATGAGTCAGTTCTTCACATCAGGTGGCCAAAGTACTGGAGTTTCAGCTTCAGCATCAGTCCTCCCAGTGAATATTCAGGACTAATTTCCTTTAGGGTGGAATGGTTGGATCTCCTTGAAGTCCAAGGGACTCTCAAGAGTCTTCTCCAACACCACAGTTGAAAAGCATCAATTCTTCAGCGCTCAGCTTTCTTTATAGTCCAAATCTCATATCCATACATGACTATGGGAAAAACCACAGTTTGACTCAACAACTTGTTGGCAGTCATGTCTCCACTTTTTAATATATTATCTAGGTTTGTCATAGCTTTTCTTCCAAGGAGTAAGCATTTCTTAATTTCATGACTGCAGTCACCATCTGCAGTGATTTGGGAGACCAAGAAAATAAAGTCTCTCACTGTTTCCATTATTTTCTCATCTACTTGCCATGAAGTGATGGGACTGGATCCCATAATCTTTGTTTTCTGAATGTTGAGCTTTAAGCCAACTTTTTAACTTTCCTCTTTCACTTTCATCAAGAGGCTCTTTAGTTCTTCTTCGCTTTCTACCATAAGGATGGTGTCATCTGCATATCGGAGATTACTGATATTTCTCCCAGCAATCTTGATTCCAGCTTGTGCTTCCTCCAGCACAGCGTTTCTCATGATGTACTCTGCATATAAGTTAAATAAGCAGAGTGACAATACACAGCCTTGACGTACTCCTTTCCCTATTTGCAATCAGTCTCTTGTTCCATGTCTAGTTCTAACTGTTGTTTCTTGACCTGCATACAGATTTCTTAGGAGGCAGGTCAGGTGGTTCGATATTCCCATCTTTTTAAGAATTTTCCATAGTTTGTTGATGCCAAAGAATGTTCAAACTATCACACAATTGCACTCATCTCACATGCTAGCAAAGTACTGCTCAAAATTCTCCAAGCCAGATTTCAACAGTATGTGAACCATGAACTTCCAGATGCTCAAGCTGCATTTAGAAAAGACATAAGAACCAGAGATCAAACTGCCAACATCCTTGGATCATGGAATAAGGATGAGAGTTCCAGAAAAACATCTACTTCTGCTTTATTGACTATGCCAAAGCCTTTGATTGTTTGGATCCCCCAGGTATTAGCTAAACTTAATTATTTTATTTGGCTGCATCAGGTCTTAGTTGTGGCACACAGGATCTTTGCTGGGTTTCTCTTGAGTTGTGGCTGGCAGGTTCTAGAGTGTGCCGGCTCAGTAGTTGCAGCATATGGGCTTAGTCCCTCCTCCCCCTGCCCTGTGCACACAGCATGTGGGATCTTAGTTCCCCGACCAGGGATCAAACCTGCATCCCCTGCATTGGAAGGCAGGTTCTTAACCACTGGACTTCCAAGAAGTCCCAGCTCTTACTACTTTCTACCTAGATCCTCTGTCCTAATCAAAGCAGCCTAATTGGTTACATGCCTAACGCAACTTATAGTACTCTTTCTTTCTGGAATGCCTTCATATTTGTCTCTTCCAATCCAGGTTTACCAATATATTATGACACAACTCAGGCATCATTTTCCCCCTGCCCATTACAAATTGCAAAGGAAAATCACCAATCTCTTCTTATGTTGCTCTAGGTACTCCCTCAGTCATCACTAGACACTATATCTCTAGGTGTTTTATTTATGAATTAGTGTTTGCATCTGTTCTCTTCAGTGAGAGTATGAGCTCATAGAATGTCAAAGACTCTTTCCCTTTTAGATTCCTTTTTTACTTTAAGTAAGAGTTTTTGTAACAACCATGTACAGTCACAGTTCTTGGTTTCAGGGATAGAGCAGTGAATAAAATAGACAAAAATATTTTGCCCACTCGGAGGTGCCAAAAGATATAACAATAAGTAAGTTAAAATTTTAGAATGTTAGATAATGATAAGGGTTAAGGAGAAGAAATAAATCAAGGAAGAATAGAAAACTCTGGGGGCATGTGTTAAAATTTGAGATAGGGTGGTCAGGGAAGATGTCACTGGAAGATGACTAAATTGAGGACACTAGTGCAGATAGTCAGAGGAACAGCAGGTGCAAAAAACAACAAATGCAAAGATTTTGTGTGAGGACTGAACAGAAGGAGGTCAGGTGATGAGTGGGAGAACAACAGAGAGAACATTAGATGAGGTGAGACATGCTCCTAGTGGTAGTCACATAATAGTTCAACAAATTCAAAGTCTTTTAGAGTTGGCTTGCAAGAATGATCTGGATGAGGAAAATCAAATGATACAAAAAAAAAATCCCCAAAGATACTGTGATCAGAGAGCTCTTCTATCTCTCCTTTAAGGCTCATTTCCTTCAAGCTCATGTCTCTGTCACTGTCTCCTTTCTCTACTGGTGTTAGAAGCCAAAGCACACCACAATCAATTACCAGCAGACTGCTCAGGATGTTTCTTTGGGAATAGCAGTTTCAATTAAAATAGAACACTCAGAAGAAAAGTACCATCAACCTAATAGAAAATTAGGCACAGTGTATGGCCAGACAGTTTACGGAAAAAAAAATTGTTAGCTAAAAAGAACAGCAAAGATAAAGCCCAAAGATGGGAACGTGCTTGGCATATTTGAGAAACAGTAATGGGGTTGGTAAGGGTAAAGTGCAGTTAGTAAGGGGAAGAAGCTGTAGAAAAATAGGTTCAGAGAGGTAGCCAGGGGCTATATTATGTTGGGCCATGTAGAGCCATGCAGGCCATGTAAGGACTTATATTTTATTCCAAGAGTGATGAGGAATCATTGGAGGATTTTGAGCAGAGAATGACATTATTTGATCTACATTATAAAAGGCCAATTCTAGTTACTGTGTGGGGGAAAAGAGCACAGGGGAGGCAAAAGCAGACACAGAGATGCCAGTTAGAAAGGTATTGTAGTATCCAGGTGACAAATGATGGTGGCTTGAACTAGGATGGTAGCTGCGGAGATGGTAGGAAGAATCAGAATCAGGATACATTTTGCTGGTGAATCAGGGTTTTCTGACAAATTAGATGTGAATGTGAAAGAAAGAAGAGTCAGGGTCGACTTCAACAAGATTTTTGGTCCCAGCCATTGACCAGAACCGTTTACTAAGTTGTGTGTGTGCTAAGTTGCTTCAGTCGTGTCCAACTCTTTGCAACTCTATGGCCCATAGCATGTCAGGCTCCTCTGTCTATGGGATCCTCCAGGCATGAATACTGGAGTGTGTTGCCCTCCTCCAGGGTATCTTCCCAACCAATGGATCAAACCTGTGTCTCTTTGGTCTTCTGAATTGTCAGGCAGGTTCTTTACCACTAGTGCCACGTGAGAAGCCATTTACTAAGGTCAGTCAGTCAGTTCAGTCACTCAGTTGTGTCCGACTCTTTGCCACCCCATGGACTGCAGCATTCCAGGCCTCCCTGTCCATCACCAACTCCCAGAGCTTGTTCAAACTCAGGTCCATCGAGTCGGTGATGCCATCCAACCATCTCATCCTCTGTTCCCCCCTTCTCCTCCTGCCTTCAATCTTCCCAGCATCAGGGTCTTTTCCAATGAGTCAGTTCTTTGCATTACTAAGGTAGGGATTACTTATTATAATTTTACAACAATTTGTGGGTTCTCAGTTGGGGATGATTTTGACCGGTAACAGACATTTGGCTGTGTCTGGAGGCACCGAAACTGTATTTCAATACAAATTGAAAAAAAACAAGCTATCAAAGACCATTAGGGTCATGTCAAAACACTTAGAAACCAGCTTGAAGAGACATCATCCCATAGGCAGAAATGGTGTAGTTTGAGTTTTAAAAGTTGTAAGAATTGCAATCTATGAAATATGTTTAAATCCATGAATCAAAATAATATCTATTAAAAACAATTGGTAATTCTGGGAGGATAATAGAGAGCTAATTCATTAACTTGACAACAAGATAAACAAACAGAAACTATTAATCATTTATTTTGCTCTTTTCCTATGAATTGTTCTACTAGATAGCCAAATAATAGACAAGAATGTCTTTATAAAACTGTTCTAGGTAATATATGAAAACAAAACAGATAAGGAATATCACCACTTTTCAATGCTCAATGGATTAATGGATCTAGGTATTAAACATTAATAGCTGTTAACATTTAAAAACAAAAGCAAAAGCAAAAAAAGCCAGTCATTATGTGTCTGTGGATGGAGGAACACAATTCTTGTCAAAGGATTTGAATCTCCAGAGGTCAACCTCTGGATCCGACCGCCAGCTTGCAGAAAATACAAGGGACAAAGGAACATATTGAGCTGTACTATGAGTATGAAATTGGAAAAATCCATACTAAGAGAAATTTTAAAGTTCAAATAACCTGAGTTCTTCCACAAATAGAGATTGTAGTGAAAGGAGAGGGATGGAGGGGTAATCTATAGAGACTTAGATGACATATCAAGGTAAAAACAGAAGTAAACAGTAGTTTCTAGAGATGCATACATGGGTTATAAAAACATATAGAAACACAAATGTCTAACATCACAGTCAGGAGGGAGGAAGAAGGCTACAATTGTGACTGAACGTGGAGGGACATCTGGGATGCTGGAAAAGCACTATTTAAGTGATCAAGGTGGTCTTTGCCTTATAATAACTCGCTAAGATATATATTTATTCCATATAGTTTTCTGTATTTGAGCTTTATTTTATAATAAAAAGGTATACAAAGCTAATTGTTATAGAATATATTTTTATATGTATATATAAATATATGTATAGATAGGTATGAAGGTAAATAGAAAAAGAAATACATGGGTAGGTAGCTTTTTTAAAAAAAGTCCCACAGTCCCAGAGATAAGTGGGGTTCTTTTGAACATTTACAGATATTAAGAGTTGAATAATTTACTAAAGAACAGCATTCTGAGCCTTGTGCCTTTTCTTTTTTTCTGTATAAATCAAGTAATTGTTGGCAGAGGTTTTTGCTCTGGGTCAAAGCCTGAGATCTACTCTCTGAAGAAAGTTATTTGTCTCTCAGAGATGGTTCCTTGGAGAGTGCTGGGGATGAAGAGAGAAGAACAGAGACTGAGTACTTCTGTATTAAGCAAGACCTGGAAACAAAAATGGAGGAGAGTTCCACTAAGGAATCATGCATGAAAAAGTGTCTTACTTCCAGAAGAAAGTCTCCTTACCTTTGATAACCACTGGAATTTCAAACCAGCCTGCCTGCTCCCTACTTGTCAGTCAAAACCTAGTCAGCCATTTACCTGATTCATGTTGATGTCTAGTAGAAATCAACACCATACTGTAAGGCAATATTCCTTCAATTAAAAAAAAAACCTAGTCAGGAATTTACATGAAACTGGCAATCAGCACTTTTTTCATTGGTGAGACCTACTGGGCAAACAGATGTATCAGCTACAGAGGAATCCATGATCTTGATTCATAATGATGCATGCACAAGAAAGGAACATAAGCTATTTGAAGAAATCAACAAATGTTGATTTTGTTGAGAAAGTAGCAAATATCTAAAAAGAACAACTTATCCTGGAGGGAACAGAGCTATTAGAGAGGACAGAAAAGAACTTAATATAAATTCTAATTCATAATCCCAGACAGATCTGTGATAAGCTATTATATTATCCTCAGGTAGATCTCAGGAGCAGTTATATTTATTCAATAAGATAACCTTCCATAAGGAAGAAAAAATAAAATAAAAATATTGGAAATTAGAAATAAAATTTCAAAAATGAAGAACTCGGCAGCTGACTAATAGAATAGACACAGCTGAATACTACATTGGTGAACTGGAAGATAAAGTCAAAGAAATATCTTAGAATGTAGAAAAAAAAAGACAAAAATGAGAGAAAATGTAAAATAAAATTAAAATACAAAGAGGACAGAGCCAGGAGCTCTGCCATATATTTAACAGAAGTTACTCAAGAAGAAAATAAATATGATGAAGAGAAGTAAACAATCATAAAAATAATGGACTATAATGAAAATTTTCCTGACCTTAAAGAGCCATAAATCTTTGGATTGGAAGGGACCACTAAATGCCAAAGGGACCAAGGGAATAATGGCTTACACCTAGACACAGCCTTGCAAAATTTCAGAACTTGAAGAATTAAGAGAAAACTCTAATAGCTTTTGGTGAAGGAGGAAAGGCTAGGTATAACGAATGAAAAGAAGACTGATATCAAATATCTCAGCAGCAACATTGGATGTTAGTAGACTTTGAAGCAAAAGCAATGCATTCAAAGTTCTTTGAAAATGAAAGTTAGTCACACAGTTGTTTCTGACACTTTGCAATCCCATGGACTGTAGCCTGCCAGGTTCCTCTGTCCATGGAATTCTCCAGGCAAGAGTATTGGAACGGGTTGCCATTTCCTTTTCCAGGGGATCTTCCTGATCCAGGGATTAAACCAGGGTCTTCTGCATTGCAGGCAGGTTCTTTACCAACTGAGCTACTAGGGAGGCCCTAAAGTTCTTTAGCAGAAAATAAACTTTACTTAAGCGAACTATCAATTAAATATGAATGTGGAATTAAATTCTTGCTCATGGAAGTATTCAGAAAGTTTACCACCCACATATCCTATATTTAAAAATTACTTAAGTAAATTATTCTGAGTAAATGACAAAAGAACCCTAAGAAGAGGATTTTATACACTACAGCCCCCCACCCCTACAAGGTAACCAAATATGATAGTAAGAAGTAAAGGAAAATGGAAAGATATGTGAAGAGAACTGAGTAAGAATTTTGGCGCTTGAGATATTCTCCTTCAAATAACAAACTTTTAATGATCTCAGATTACCTGTCTTTCTCTACTGATTGAATCATTCTGCATGGTTCTATGGTGACTATACAATCATCACTTAGAAAGTGCATTTTATCTTCGGTTTTTAGAGTCACCATATTCGCAATACATGGAAGACTAACATTATAAATGTTAAAAAAAGTTGACAAGGGACCTTCCTAGCAGTCCGATGATTAGGACTCCACCTTCCAATGCATGGGGGGCAGTTTCCCTCTCTGGTCAGGGAACTAAGATCGCACATGCTGCATGGCACGGAACAACAAATGACATTAGAAAACTTGAATGCCTTTTTGCAAAAAAAAAACAGCAACAACTCATCAAACATTGCACCATATACAAAGATTAACTAAAAATGGATCATAATGTAAATGTAAAACCTAAAAAAGAATTTAAAAAAATTTTAATTGACAAAATATAAATTATACAACTACCAAAAATTTTGTGGGACAATGGAGAGAAGTGATGGAAGGAGGGGTAGACTATTTTTTATACCTTTGTAGGATAATAAAACAAGGAATTAGTTTTTAAAAATAATCATTTAAAATTATAAAGGCAAACACCAGAAGAATTTAGGACATTTAGCTAACGAAAATTGTTGGCAGGGAAGGAGGTATACATAAGAAGATGTAATGTAGTGGGAATGGATAAAAAACCTCAGTCTGGAATCTACTAAGTATCACGTAGAATTGAAACATTAATATCAAAAGATGAGAATGCTGCTCATAGCTGCAGTGGCTAATGGGTCAAGTCTAGCTGGAAAGAGATCTGGAAAATGAGTGCGTGGTGTTTTTACAAAATTTATAAGGAATGCTCCAGTTATCAGAAGGGAGTTTAGACGCTGGGCAGCTAAAAAATAAAAGAAATATAAAATAAACTGTACTTCTATCAGTTTTCAAAATTTTTTTAATGGAGTGTAGTTGATTTAAAGTGTTGTGTTAGTTTCAAGTATACAGCAATCTACTAGGCTTTTAAGGTCCTATTCAAGTATCTACTCCTCACTAATCCACCAGGTAGAGGTAGAGAGAGTCTTTTCATGCCTCTGTTAACCATAGGAAGGGTGAGAACCAATACCAACTAAATACTGACCTTGTGTCTTTATTAGGTATACCATTTGCATTATATCACTTAATATTTCTAAATCATGTCATCCCTATCTATAGGTAAGAAAACCGGAGCTCCAAGAAATTAAGATATTTACTCATGGTTATTCAGCTGGAGGCAGTAATGTGTGTGTGTGTGTGCATGTGCGTGTGCGCGCACACGCTCGCGTGCACTCATACTCAATCATGTCTGACTCTTTGTGACCCCATGGATTGTAGCCTGCCTGGCTCCTTTGTCCTTGGAATTTTCTAGGTAATAATACTGAGGTGGGTTGTCATTTCCTACTCCAGGGTATCTTCCTTTTCCAAGGATCAAACCTGTGTCTCTTGCATTTCCTGCGTTGGCAGGCAGATTCTTTACCACTTTACTACCTGGGAAGCCCAGAGGCAGTGGAGTCTCTATTAATAACCAAGGCTGTATGTCTTTGAGGTTAATGGTTCTCCCACATCTCCATGTTATATCTCTCTGTTAGTCTATATTTCTGCCCATGGTATTGATTATATACACTTTTGTACCATGTATGCTATATCTCCCCAAATAAATTGCCAGTTCCTTGATAAAGGGTTACTTGTCTTGAACAATTCTTGTTTCTCTTACAGCACATAATGCAGTACCTTTTGTACATACAAGGCTTAATCAGTTTCTAGTATATGACTCTGAAATCTATATCAATAAAAAAGAGAGTCATATTTTTGAGGCAAATTAGGTATAATAAGGGTTTTCCTGGTGGCTCAGATGGTAATGAATCTGCCTGCAATGCAGGAGACCCAAGTTCAATCCCTAAGTCAGGAAGATCCACTGGAGAAGTAAATGGCAATCCACTCCAGTATTCTTGCCTGGAGAATCCCGTGGACACAGGAGCCTGGCGGGCTACAGTCCATGACGTTGTAAAGAGTTGGACACGACTGAGCGACTAAGCGCGCACACACACACACAGACACACACAGATACAGTAGAGCATCAGTGCATTGAAACTCTACAATCCCTGAAGTACATTAAAATGTCCTTCATAAACTTACAGGTCTTTGTTTTTTTCTTCATTTTACTAATTAAGTCATTTTCTCAAGTTTATAAACAAGAAAAATAAATCAACATCCAATTATTTTTTTCCTGTTTAAGTTTCTACTTTCATTGCAGCATCATTTTTAATTCATTTCCCTTGTATTCATCATTTACTTTAGGTATATTATTTGTTAAAACACATTTGCAGGCTAGCTATGATACTTCCCACCATCTTTAACAATATTTCTAAGGAAAGCTGGCTTACAAATGGAATGTGGGATATCGCATCTTTGTAGACAACAAGCTTCTCATACACAACCTGTACAGCATAGTGTCTAGTTCAATGCAAATAAGAATGCTGGTTGAGTTGAGTGTAAAATAAGCAGTAAATCTTAATAGACACATTCATTCTTACTAAAGATGCGTGTGAAATATGTCTATTCTTAGATCATTTATGTTAGGCAAGATGCAAATGCGTCAGTGCTTTATTCTTCCTCTCATTCACGTGGTTGTCTACATAGTCCCTTCTGATTGGAGGAGCAAATACTCAATAACCACACTACTCTGCCAATGAAGATGGATTTCAGTATGTGTTTTGTTTCACTATTGCAGCATCTTGTTTCAGTACAAGCTGGCTCTCAGGCAAGAAGTGGCTTTTATTTCAAGCTGAGGATGCATGCTTTTATAACAAGCTGCCTGTCTCTTTGCGTTTAAGCTAGAAGAGTTAGCAGCCTCTCCCCCAACTACCCTTCCCACTGTTTCTGTTACTACTTTTATTCAATTCAACACTTGAGGAGACTGCAGATGAAATGCCTCTGAATCTAAATTGCCAGCAATGAAAACAACAACCTATTTTCTGACCCCACCCCACCTTCCTCCATCCACACTTATCGAATCTAGTCTAGGAGCACACGGCTGCTCTATCTCTGTCTCTTTGGTTTAGTGGTATAGTGGTTTTTCTAGGCTAGAAAAAAAAATTACTACCTCAAATGAAAATCCATTAGGGAAAATATTTGGTAGTGAAAGAAAGAAGTAGGTATGCATAAACTTACAGGGTACATAAAATTTGGTGAAATACATGATGTAGAACAAGAAATCAGAATTTACATACTACACAGCAGAGTTGTCACCTTGGGAGATTATACACTAACTCTACCAGCACTAATCACTGCTAAAGCATTTTTGAAATTTCTCTTACAGAATTGCTCTCAGTGTCAGCACACAAGATATATGAGAAAATAAGCCTCTTAACACCCCATTTTTTAAAATCCTAGACAGTATTACTCAGTTTAATCACTCACCATGTTACAAGACTTCTCTATGAGTGGATTTTACCAAATTAAAAAATATCAAATATTCCCTCAAAGAAAAACTTAACATTGATGAAATTTAAAACTGTGGTACAGGCTTTAGTGAAAAACCTACTATGTGCCAGAAGGCAGTAGCCACAGTAAGCAACATATTTCCATTTTAGAGTTAAGAAAACTGGATTATTGGAGAGATTAAGCAACTTGTCCAAGGCCACACAGCCAATAAATGAATAAACAAATTTATCCATTTCCCTCCTCAGCAAAGTAGGAAAAATGCCAAAAATCCTGTGCCCCAGGATTCTTGGGAGCACAATTACTCTGTTGGCGAAGGCTTCCAGAATGTCATAGGGAATCTGGGTTCTCCAGCTATCAAGGCTCCAGAAACGGCTACCTGGCTTCAGCAGTACATGACTTCAATACTAGGGTGATGCTGGAAACCCAGAAGTTCCTTTGCCAGGAACAAAGGTAGGAAGGGCAACAGGTGAAGAAGCAGCCTTCTCCTCTAAGAGGTTCAACGATTATGACTAGCACAAAAAAATTCAGGACCCCAGTTATACCCCTCCTAAAGGACATTCCAACAGGTCACTAGATGGAACAGATTTCAGACTCCTGAGAAAAGGAGACTCTTTTATTTCTGATCAAGAGAAAAATGGATGTTTTGGGTCATGCATTAAAGGACACTTTCCTATGGGGGTGGGATATAGATAAATGTGGTATTTTAAAGTCTTTGTCAATCTAGGCTATTAAATCAATATCATTTAATTTGTGTTCTGATTAAATTTTTATTTCTATTTTTATTATCATAAATGTATGTTTTTGAACTTTAGTTTGCCAGGTCTTTCGAATGGGGAGATTTTCTTAACTGTTCTTATTTCATTCTCTCTTCCCCGTCCCTCTTTCCTATATAAATGGTTTGTAATTGACTTCAGGCAACCTCTCAGGGCCCCAAGTCCAAATGTGTGATTGAGGACACCTGTGTCACCATGGTATTGGGCACATCACTGTATAGTCACTGAACTAGCAAGAAGACATTTATTTTCTGGTACTGAGATTGTCTAGCTTCTCCTGCAGCCCCTGGCAGGACTTGGAAGCAGCCCTTTCTTCAGTCTGGGCTGTGAGGAGTCCCCACCTCAGTCTCTGGTTTCAGAAATCAAATTTGGCTCCTGTTTCCTACTTTCTTCTGCACAAGGAACAACTATCTCAGAGACTGACCTTACAGTCATCACTGTCTCCACTCCCAGACCCTCCTCATCCATGGATTCAAACCCCCTTTGCCACTTACTAATTTGAGTTTTTGTTTCATTTTTTGACCTCAAGAGTATTTATCTCACTTATGAGAACACCATATCTCTTAATTTTATTTTTATATCTAGTAATTATTGTTTTTGAGTGAAATAGGGGTTTGGAGGTGGTGCTCAAAAAAAGGAACCTATAGAGCCATCTTGACCAGAATTCTCCTCACTGAATTTGTCTTCAGAGAGTTCCTTGGGACATCTCAAATTTAACATGTCTATAACTAAATTAATTATATTATCTTACCAAAACCTGTTATTCTACATTTGCCTTAATTTTATGAATGGCGTCACAATTGATCTAGCCTCCAAAATTAGAAACAGTAGCTTCATTCTTTATTCTTCCTTCTTCCTCCCTCATCATTTCCAATCTGTCACTAAGTCCTATAAATCTATTTCAGGGCTTCTTGGTGGTCCAGTGGTTAAGAATCCACCTGTGAATGCAGGGGACATGGGTTCAATCTCTGGTCAGGGAAGATCACACATGTTGCAGAACAACTAAGCCTGTGAGCTTCAACTACTGAGTTGGAGCGCCACAACTTAACAGTAGCCTCCGCTCTCTACAACCAGCGAAAGCACGTGCAGAGCAATGGAGAGCCTGTGTGCCGAAATGAAGACCCAGCACAGTCTAAATAAATAAATAAAGTTTAAAAAAATACACAGGAGAATGTGTGTAGGTTATATACAAACATTAGGCCATTAAAAAAAAAGAATCTATTTCAATAACAACTCCTGAATCCAAACTCACTTGCTTGAGTGTCAGCTGTATTCTCCCTGTCACCAATGGCTTTCAACTCAAGTACATCTTTTCAGATTCATTTTCCCAAAGAAACAAACAACCACGAATCTCTTTAAAGACTCTGCCTATTATTTAGAGAATGAAATTCAAAATTATTAGCAGGGGTGATGTTGGATGGGTAGGTCGAGACTAAAATGTAGGATGTTGGGATGTACTGTGTTGCTTAAGCAAAGCATTTAGAATAAATGAGAAATGGGATTTATGTTTATGCTAGTCTTATATTAACGATAATCACTGGCATAAATTAAGATGTGAACATATGGATGGATGAGCATAACTGTCTGAGGATGCTGTACTAGTTATTCTGGTTACTTGCAGATCCATTCTTGGCTCTTCTCTAGCTGAGGAGCTAACCTCAATTGACTGCCTTGTCTGAACTTACCTGAGCAGTAGAGGCATGGAGGTAGAAAGGCAGGAGGTAGAAGGTAGGAAGTAGAAAGGCAAGAGGAGATCTGGGCATTTATTCTTCCTATTCTACCTTGGTTTGCCATAGTTCTGGTATTCTGGCAGGAGCTAGGTCATTCATGATTAAAGCTTCCATCTGACAACCCTTCTGTGTTCAGCGCTCAAGGGATCTCTGGTGAGCTCCATTCCTCCCCTAGTTCCTTCAGGCTTGAGGATGGGAGATAATTGTTTCCATTGTAATTAGTTTCTCATACCTGGCCATTCCTCCTTGCTTCCTTTAACCTTGCACATACTTCTCCATCTAATCCATCCATTCACCATGTTAGTTTAAGATAAACCTCTGTTCCCTTGCTGTACTCAATAAAGATGGTAGTAGGCTTCCCTGGTGGCTCAGTGGTAAAGAATCCACCTGCAAATGCAGGAAGCATGGGTTTGATCCCTGGTTTGGCAAGATCCCACATGCCTTGGAGCAGCTAAGCCCATGGGCCACAGCTACTGAGCCTGTGCTCTAGAACCTGGAAGCTGCAACAAATAAGGCTGTGCGAAGAGTATGTCAATATATCATACTCAATATGTCAGCACTCAATAGGTCAGCAAATTTGGAAAACTCAGCAGAGGCCACAAGACTGGAAAAGGTCAGTTTTCATTCTAATCCCAAAGAAGGCAATGCCAAAGAATGCTCAAACTATCACACAATTGCACTCATCTCACACGCTAGTAAAGGAATGCTTAAAGTTCTCCAAGCCAGGCTTCAGCAATACATGAACTGTGAACTTGCAGATGTTCAAGCTGGTTTTAGAAAAGGCAGAGGAACCGGAGATCAAATTGCCAACATCCACTGGATCATCGAAAAAGCAAGAGAGTTCCAGAAAAACATCTATTTCTGCTTTCTTGACTATGCCAAAGGCTTTGACTGTGTAGATCACAATAAACTGTGGAAAATTCTTCAAGAGATGGGCATACCACACCATCTGACCTGCCTCTTGAGAAACCTGTATGCAGGTCAGGAAGCTACAGTTGGAACTGGATATGGAACAATAGACTGGTTCCAAATAGGAAAAGGAGTACATCAAGGCTGTATATTGTCACCCTGCTTATTTAACTTATGCAGAGTACATCATGAGAAATGCCAGGTTGGATGAAGCACAAGCTGGAATCAAGATTGCTGGGAGAAACATCAATAACCTCAGAAATGCAGATGACACCATCCTTATGGCACAAAGTGAAGAAGAACTAAAGAGCCTCTTGATGAAAGTGAAAGAGGAAAATGAAAAAGTTGGCTTAAAGCTCAACATTCAGAAAACCAACACCATGGCATCTGGTCCCCTCCTTCATGGCAGATAGATGGGGAGAGAGTGGAAACAGTGGCAGACTTTTATATTTCTGGGCTCCAAAATCACTGCAGATGGTAACTGCAGCCATGAAATTAAAAGAGGCTTACTCCTTGGAAGGAAAGTTATGACCAATCTAGATAGCATATTAAAGAGCAGATACATTACTTTGTCAACAAAGGTCCAGTCAAGGCTATGATTTTTCCAGTAGTCATGTATGCATGTGACTGTTGGATGGTGAAGAAAGCTGAGCGCCGAAGAATTGATGCTTTTAAACTGTGGTGCTGGAGAAAACTCTTGAGAGTTCCTTGGACTGCAAGGAGATCCAACCAGTCCATCCTAAAGGAGATCAGTCCTGGGTGTTCATTGGAAGGATCCATGTCGAAGCTGAAACTGCAATACTTTGGCCACCTGATGTGAAGAGCTGACTCATTGGAAAAGACCCTGATGCTGGGAAAGACTGAGGGCGGGAAGAGAAGGAGACAATAGAGGAAGAGTTGGTTGGATGGCATCACCGACTCAATGGACATGGGTCTGGGTAGACTCCGGGAGTTGTTGATGGACAGGGAGGCCTGGTGTGTTGTGGTTCACGGGGTTGCAAAGAGTCGGACACGATTGAGAGATTGAACTGAAATGAACTGAATTGTATGTGCTCTGTAACAAGAGAGCCCACTCTCAGCAACCCACTCTCAGCAACTAGAGAGCCCTCACAGCAACGAAGACCCAGCAGAGACAAAAGTAAAATAAAGAAAAAAAAGAAAAAGAAAAGGAAAGTCAGCACATCTTAATGGCTCTGCCTTTAAGAAAAAAAGTAAGGATGGTAAGTATAAAATATTTGACTGAGAAATAAGCTAACATGAGGTTTAAGTTTATTTTTAAAAAACCCCTAAAAATACAATATCCTATCTTTTCAGAAGTAAAGATTATTTTCGGTATTAATGAGCTTTGGATGTTGCAGTCCGGGTGGAAGGATATGGATTTATTCTTCAAAATTCAGCTGCAAAAGAAGAATTAGTGGTTTTACTATTGAAATCTTCTGACATGTCTTACATTCCTGTTGGACTCCCCTTTACTGGCTATAAAATTTGGGAAGCTATTTGAAAGTAGTCTATTCTAGGAGCAATGTAATTGGGCCATGTTAATTGATCATACTTCAGCATTTTTAATCTACAGAATGCCTACCTATGACTCATAATTAATAAATCCACAGTGCTGAGAACATGACACAATATGCCAGCCTGTATAGAAAGAAACTTGTTTGTGCTCATCTCTTCATCTAGATGTCGAGGTCCGTCTGACATACGCTCTTACTTCTCTGACCTCCTTTCTAAAGTCAGAAGCACATCTTGTTGTTCATGACACATTGGGACATGTCTACAGGCTGAAGTATGAGCCAATTTCTAGGAACTGAAAACCTTTGCCAAAAAAAAGGGAAAAGACACAAGAGAGCGGCACTTCTACAAATTCAAATTGTCTCTGTATACTGTCACTGAAAAATAATGACTTGCATTCTGTGCAGCAACCAGGAAGCAAGGTTATGTGACTCTTCTCTGTTCAGCCCCCACCCTTCACTATTCTCTTTCTACCAACAACCCAGATTTCATTCACATCTAACACTGGAAAAAAAGTATGTAGGGAAGAGATGAGGGCAGTAAGCATTGGAATCATGTTCTTTGTTGGGGAAATCTGCAAGCTCTAGCTGTTTCCATTTGAATGGCATTTCATTTTGCCGGGTTCAGGGTTTGCTGATTGTTCGTGCTGCCTAGAAAAGCTTTGATTAAACCTTCTAATTTCAGCTAAATTCTTTTTCTGCAGGGCAAGCCCTTGTCCTGAAAGTACAGGAATGTGGTCAAAAGGAAAACAAAGTAGGGAACTTGGAGGGCAGGAGTTAGGAAACCTGAATGCATTATAAGCTTGGTGAACTTAACCAGTATGATGTTATATTAACCAAGAATCTCTTTTGATAACTATTTTATTAATTTCTTACATTCCATGATTCTGATGTGTAAAAAACTAAAATCTTCACCTTTAAAACTCATTTACCATTAATTTTTTTTTTTTTTACAATACAAATGATGCAAAGATAGTCCTTATTGGCTCAAAACATGGGTACCTCTGCTTCCAGAGGATTGTTTTTATTTGATCATGTGGGTAGAAAAGCAGAAGTTGCTTATTTCTCCAGTATGGAATTTCTGACTTTGCTTTAAAGATAGTACAGCCAGATCTTTCCAATTCATTAACTTGATTTTAAATAACTGTGAGAAATTCATTGTGAAAAGGAGAGCTATTGAGAGGTGTGTGTGTGTGTGTACTAGGGAGTCTGTGTCTCTCCACACATATGTATATAACTCCACAATTATTTAGAACCTTGACATAAATGTTTTTTAAAAAACTGTTCATTATTTAAAAATAGACAGAATAATATAACAAATATCTTTGTAATTACCATTGAGGATTGGGAGGGCCAGTAAATTTCATCCCTCATGGCAACCCACTCCAGTATTCTTGCCTGGAGAATCCCAGGGATGGAGGAGCCTGGTGGGCTGCTGTCTATGGGGTCGCACAGAGTCGGACACGACTGAAGTGACCTAGCAGCATCAGCAGCAGCCCTCAGAACTCAGCAAATTCTGAGTCAATTGAGACAAAGTCAGGCAAATGGAAATGCTGTAATACTAATAAAGTCTATGTTGGAGGACACGGCCTACGTATATTCAGCAACACATAACCCATCTTCCCTTCCAACTTCTAAATGTCAAATAAGAAAGACAAAGACAGGCAGATAGGGCTCTTGATAGCAGATTCTTTTCAGTAAGTTTGGAACAAATGGCTTGGATGTGGAGTAACAATTGGCTTAGGCCCCTGTAACCACCTGGACACAGTTTTCCCTGGTTTCTAACACTCCGCCTACCTTGTAGCCAACAGCAGACCAGAGAACAAGCTCTCTGCAGAGAGGAGGAGAGAGATGCTGAGTTAGGAATGTCAGTTCCTCTCCAAACACATCAATCAAGTAACTTTCTCCCTTCTGAGGGAGAATAAAGGAGTGTTCCTAAATAGGAAGAGTGTTCACAGAAAAATAACTTCTGAAGGAAATCAGAGGAAAACTGTAGCCCATTCACACTCAACTATAACAAATCTTAACGTTTTATCACATTTCATTCCTTCTTTTCTGTTACAGATAGAGAAGGAAATTGCAACCCACTCCAGTATTCTTGCCTGGAAAATCCCATGGATGGAGGAGCCTGGTAGGCTATAGTCCATGGGGTTGCAAAGAGTCAGACATGACTCAGCGACTTCACTTTCACTTTTTTTGTTACAGAGGCAATACGTTACAGATATTGTTGGGGCCTCCTGTATACCCTTCCATGACCTCATTCATCTCCTCTTCCATCTCTGCTGGTGATCATTTCCCTGGGATGTATCATTCAATTCATGTTTTTATACTATTACACATATATGTAGTTCACATATGTGTGCATATGTATATAAATTATATACAGGGCTATTATGCATTTATGACTTTCAAGTAAATGGAATAACACTAGACATAAAATTATGCAACTTT
Organism: Antilocapra americana; assembly: GCA_007570785.1. Taxonomy (NCBI): domain Eukaryota; kingdom Metazoa; phylum Chordata; class Mammalia; order Artiodactyla; family Antilocapridae; genus Antilocapra; species Antilocapra americana. The sequence continues at coordinate 3,336,470 of ML664203.1, forward strand.
ATTTTTTCATGCAACATACTTTTGAGATTTATCCTCATATATATTTGTAGTTGAAAAGCTTTTAATTGTATGAATAAACCATACTTTCCTCTTATTCTGTTGTCAACTGGTTGATTTATTCCCCTATATTTACCATGATAAACAATGCTGAGAAAAATAGTCTTGTACAGGTTCCTCTCTGCATGTGAGAAAGAGTTTGGATGGAACAGTGATTCTCAGCTTAGGTGGGATAGTGTATTCCTGAACTGTACAAAAAAGATCTTCACGACCCAGATAACCATGATAGTGTGATCACTCACCTAGAGCCAGACATCCTGGAATGTGAAGTCAAGTGGGCCTTAGGAAGCATCACTATGAACAAAGCTAGTGGAGGTGACGGAATTCCAGTTGAGCTATTTCAATTCCTGAAAGATGATGTTGTGAAAGTGCTGCACTCAATATGCTAGCAAAGTTGGAAAACTCAGCAGTGGCCACAGGACAGGAAAAGATCAGTTTTCATTCCAATCCCAAAGAAAGGCAATGCCAAAGAATGCTCAAACTATCACACAACTGCACTCATCTCACACACTAGTAAAGGAATGCTTAAAGTTCTCCAAGGCAGGCTTCAGCAATACATGAATTGTGAACGTCCAGATTGTTTAAGCTGGTTTTATAAAAGGCAGAGGAACCAGAGATCAAATTGCCAACATCTACTGGATCATCAAGAAAGCAAAAGAGTTCCAGAAAAACATCTATTTCTGCTTTCTTGACCATGCCAAAGCCTTTGACTGTGTAGATCACAATAAACTGTGGAAAATTCTTAAAGAGATGGGCATACCAGACCACCTGACCTGCCTCTTGAAAAAACCTGTATGCAGGTCAGGAAGCAACAGTTGGAACTGGACATGGAGCAACAGACTGGTTCCAAATAGGAAAAGGAGTATGTCAAGGCTGTATATTGTCACCCTACTTGTTTAACTTATATGCAGAGTACATCATGAGAAACGCTGTGCTGGAGGAAGCACAAGCTGGAATCAAGATTGCTAGGAGGAATATCAATAACCTCAGATATGCAGATGACACCACCCTTAATGCAGAAAGTGAAGAAGAACTAAAGAGCCTCTTGATGAAAGTGAAAGAGGAAAGTTAAAAAGTTGACTTAAAGTTCAACATTCAGAAAACTAAGATCATGGCATCTGTTCCCATCACTTCATGGCAAACAGATGGGGAAACAGTGGCTGACTTTATTTTTTGTGGGCTACAAAATCATTGCAGTTGGTGATTGCAGTGATGAAATTAAAAGACGCTTACTTCTTGGAAGAAAAGTTATGACCAACTTAGACAGCATATTAAAAAGCAGAGACATTACTTTGCCAATAAAGACCGTCTAGTCAAGGTTATGGTTTTTCCAGTGGTTACGTATGGATGTGAGAGTTGGACCCCAATGTTCATCGCTGCATTGTTTACTATAGCCAAGTCATGGAAGCAACCTAGATGTCCATCAACAGACAAATGGATAAGAAAGCTGTGGTACATATAGACGATGGAATATTACTCAACCGTTAAAAAGAATACATTATAATCAGTTTTACTGAGGTGGACGAAACTGGAGCCTATTATACAGAGTGAAGTAAGCCAGAAGGTAAAACAACAATACAGTATACTAATGCATATATATGGAATTTATAAAGATGGTAATGATAACCCTGTATGCGAGATAGCAAAAGAGACGCAGATGTACAGAACAGTCTTTTGTACTCTATGGGAGAGGGTGAGGGTGGGATGATATGGGAGAATGGCATTGAAACATGTAAATTATCATATGTGAAATCAATCACCAGCCCAGGTTTGATGCTTGATACAGGATGCCCAGGGCTGGTGCACCAGGATGACCCAGAGAGATGGAATTGGGAGAGAGGTGGGAGGGGATTCTGGAAGGAAAAAAAAGAAAAAAAAATAGTGAAAAAAAAAGAAAGAAAATACAATTCACAGAAAAGAATATACATATGGTAAATAAGAAAAAAAACCAGAAAGCTGAGTGACAAAGAATTGATGCTTTTGAACTGTGATGTTGGAGAAGACTCTTGGGGTCCCTTGGACAGCAGGGAGATCCAACTAGTCCATCCTAAAGGAGATCAGTCCTGGGCGTTCATTGGAAGGACTAATGTTGAAGTTGAAACTCCAGTACTTTGGCCACCTGACGTGAAGAGTTGACCCATTGGAAAAGACCCTGATGCTGGGAAAGATTGAGGGCAGGAGGAGAAGGGGACGACAGAGGATGAAATGGCTGGATAGCATCACCGACTCGATGGCCATGGGTTTGGGTGGACTCCAGGAGTTTGTAATGGACAGGAGGCCTGGTGTGCTGTGGTTCATGGGGTCTCTACGAGTCGGACACGACTGAGTGACTGAACTGAACTGAACACCCTAAAAAGTGCTTGGAAATGTGTAGAAACATTTTGGATTGTCAAATTACAAGGAAGAGTACTACCAGCTATAGTCCTGGGGATGAGAGATGCTGAATGCCCTTCAATGTGTTGGGTGGTAACACAGAAAAAAATTATTCCATCCCAAATCAAATAAGTCCACTGCTACAAACTCCACTCTAAATATAACCCCCTTTGTAACAAAGTTGTATCATAGGATATGCACATCCTCATCTTTATTAGATGTTACCAGATGGCTCTTCCACTTAATTTAACCAGTTTATAAACTCACTATTTCTTAACTCCACATCCTTGCCAACACTGTGATTATCACATTATATATATATATGTATATAAAATCTAATAAAAATTAGATTGTGTATTGTTATTATCTTAATTTGCAATTCTGGGGTTACTTGTTGAAGCTGAACATTTTAAAGTAGCTATTTGAGTTTAGTCTTCAGTTAAATCTAGTCTTCTGTGAAACATCGATTCCTATCTTTTGTTTACTTTTCTGTTATTAGTCTTTTTCTTATTTATCTTTAAGAACAACAATTCATTACATTTTAGATACAGTAGTTATGAATCCTTTGTGTATATTGTGACTATATATCAATGGTATACATAAATGCCACCCCCCATGTCTTATCTTTGAGTTTTGTTTGTGGTACCTTTTGTTAAACAAGACATTTAACATTTTCAATGTGAACAAGTTTATCAACATCTTTTCTGGTTTGTGCCTTTTGCATTTTAGTAATTAAGTTCTCCCTTACCATTCTACTTTCCTATATTTTCTTCACAAATTTTAATGCTTTTACTTACCCTACCTCCCACATGTAGGTCATCAGTCTTTCTGGATTTTTTTGGTCATTAGGGGTGGAGATCAAAGTTTATTTCCCATTGTTGTTCAGTCGCTATGTCATGTCTGACTCTTTGACTGCAGCACACCAGGCTTCCCTGTTCTCCACTATCTCCTGGAGTTTGCTCAAGTTAATGTCCATTGAGGCAGTAATGTTATTTAACCATTTCATCCTCTGCCACCCTCTACCCCTTTTGCCTTCAACATTTTCCAAAGAGTCAGTCTTTGCATCAGGTGACCAAAATATTGAAGCTTCAGCTTTTGCATCATTCTTTCCAATGAACACCCAGGACTGATCTCCTTTAGGATGGACTGGTTGGATCTCCTTGCAGTTCAAGGGACTCTCAAGAATCATCTCCAACATATCAGTTCTAAAGCATCAATTCTTTGGTGCTCAGCTTTCTTTATAGTCCAACTCTCACATCCATACATGACTAGTAGAAAAACCATAGCCTTGACTAGACGGAACTTTGTTGGCAAAGTAATGTCTCTGCTCTTTAATATGCTGTCTAGGTTGGTCATAATTTTCCTTCCAAGGAGTAAGCCTCTTTTAATTTCATGGCTGCAGTCACCATCTGCAGTGATTTTGGAGCCAAGAAATATAAAAGTCTGCCACTGTTTCCACTCTCTCCCCATCTATCTGCCATGAAGGAGGGGACCAGATGCCATGATGTTAGTTTTCTGAATGTTGAACTTTAAGCCAACTTTTTCACTCTCCTCTTTCACTTTTATTAAGAGGCTCTTTAGTTATTTTTTACTTTCTACCATAAGGGTGGTGTAATCTGCATTTCTGAGGTTATTGATATTTCTCCCAGCAATCTTGATTCCAGCTTGTGCTTCCTCCAGCACAGCGTTTCTCATGATGTACTCTGCATATAAGTTAAACAAGTAGGGTGACAATATACAGCCTTGACATACTCCTTTTCCTATTTGGAACCAGTCTGTTGCTCCATGTCCAGTTCCAACTGTTGCTTCCTGACCTGCATACAGGTTTTTTCAAGAGGCAGGTCAGGTGGTCTGGTATGTTCATCTCTTGAAGAATTTTCCACAGTTTATTGTGATCTACACAGTCAAAGGCTTTGGCATAGTCAAGAAAGCAGAAATAGATGTTTTTCTGGAACTCTCTTGTTTTTTTGATGATCCAGTGGATGTTGGCAATTTGATCTCTGGTTCCTCTGCTTTTTATAAAACCAGCTTGAACATCTGAACGTTCACAGTTCATGTATTGCTGAGGCCTGGCTTGGAGAACTTTAAGCATTCCTTTACTAGTGTGTGAGATGAGTGCAATTGTGTGATAGTTTGAGCATTCTTTGGCATTGCCTTTCTTGGGATTGGAATGAAAACTGACCTTTTCCTGTCCTGTGGCCACTGCTGAGTTTTCCAACTTTGCTAGCATATTGAGTGCAGCACTTTCACAACATCATCTTTCAGGAATTGAAATAGCTCAACTGGAATTCCGTCACCTCCACTAGCTTTGTTCATAGTGATGCTTCCTAAGGCCCACTTGACTTCACATTCCAGGATGTCTGGCTCTAGGTGAGTCATCCCACCATCATGATTATCTGAGTTGTGAATATCTTTTTTGTACAGTTCTTCTGTGTAACTGCTTTTACCTACATGTTATTTCCTTGTCTTTCTGTGGATTTCTCACCACTGTTTTCCACATCACTAATTATTTTTTTTGCGTGTAAGCTAGATTCTTGTTCACCTACTGAGTTTTAAAAATTTATATCTATAGCTGTTAATATGTTATTTTAGTTATAGAATTTACAGTTATACCCATGATTGCTTCATGTCAATGTATGGCAAAAACCACTACAATATTGTAAAGTAATTAGCCTTCAATTAAAATAAATACATTAATTTAAAAATTTTATTTATTTACTTTTCGCTGGGCTTGGTCTTCATTGCTGTGTGCCATCTTTCTCTAGTCCAGCAAGTGGGGGCTAGTCACTAGTTGTCGTGCACAGGCTTCTTATTGCAGTGACCTCTCTTGTTGAGGAGCACAGGGTCTAGGTGCACGGGCTTTCGTAGTTGGAGCTCATGGACTTAAGTAGTTTTAGGCTCATAGGCCCTAGAGCATGGACTCCGTAGTTGTGGTGCACAAGCTTAATTGTTCCACAACATGTGGGATCTTCCCAAACCAGGGATCAAACCCATGTCTGCTGCATTGGCAGGTGGATTCTTTACCACTGAGCCACTAGGGAAACCCTAGATTTTTAAAAGATAATCATTCTAGGCTTTCTATTCTGAGTCTGAGGAGAAATGTATACTCCAGGAGACACGAATAAAGACCATTTCTTATAATGTATCAATTATGTTATAACTGAGTAGGTATGTCATATCTTACCCAATAAAGCCCTCTACTCTTTATTTTTATGATACATTATTAGAATAATATACTTATAATGCTAATAACTTTAGTTATTCTTTTTCATTAATTGTCTGAGTTCATAGTTATCTAAGGAGATGAGGTATTCTGTGGTTGTTTGACAAGAATGGAACAACACAACCGTATTTTCAAAACAACCTACGTAAGGATATTTGGAGTCAGTTTTCATAATTCAGTACATTAAGGAGGGCTGGATAATATTTCAAATGCAAATACAAAACTGTTTAATAGGCACTCTGCTCTATTTCTCCCAAACAAAGAACTTCAGAACTCATCCAAAATATATACTTTTTTTGTTTAAAAGGGAAAATGTACAGGAAATACTAAGAGATTAGAAACAGAAATCTTTAATGGAGGATGTCTGGCATTGAAATATACTAGCTAGTATGAAAGTTACATACTTTTATATGTAAACTTCAAGTAATTTTAAGTTAATGGTGATTCTGTCTTGGGTGATTAAATGAGGGTGATTTGAAATGAGATAGCTTATAATGAGCTCATTTAATATATTAATTATTTTTCATCTGACTTATTAACTAGGCAAATGTTTTTCCTACTAAACACTCATATTTGTCTATTCAATGAAGACTCTATTTAACATGTTTAAAGTTTATTCCAAAGGAATGTTTATGGAAGACTTAAATATGTCTGGAGCACTGTACTGGGCCTATGTAAATCCTCAAAATTAATGGAGGAGAGAGATTCATAAACAAGCAGTTATAGATACAATATGAAGAGGGCTGGGCAAAGAGAAATGTTCACAGTGTGCTCTGGTTAATCCCCTAAAATCTCCCTCCTTACTTCTACTCACTGGAGCTCAAAACACTTTAGTTATCTTTGACTCACTTTTCCTATATTACATATTGTCAAATTAGTTACCAAATCCCATTTGTGGTACTTTCTTCCAAAAATCTCATAGAAATCCTATTCTTTTTTATCCTCCACTCCCTGCTGTCCCCATTGTCACTACTCTTGTCCAGTCTTTCTACACTTCTCATGGATTGTTTTAATATTCCATTAACTAGATTTCCTGTTTAAATCTCTCCTGATACAATCTTTCCAGTATTGGAATGCATCTTCATCATTTCATTAGTGTGCTTCGAGAACCCATGTCTACTACCTAATAGCTGTAAACCTTGCCCAAGTTGTTTAACTGCTCTGGATCTCTTTTTGTCATCTGTATGATGGATTGTATCTCAAAGTTAAATATATATATATATTTATTATATATATATATAAGTTTAGAAAAGAGTGCTTAGCATGTAGTATGTAAATATGACTCAGTAAATGTAGATGCTATAACACTAATTGTTATTATTCAGTCTCTCCAACTCCTGTGACATTATACCTTTACTAAATTAATAATATTTTTTACTTTGTAGTTTTCTGTATGTAGTTTCTCTCTCTATTTAACCATACACTCCTTGAAGGGAGGGATTGAAACTTATTTGTCTTCAGGCATGACTGGTGCACCAGTTTTTCCTTGGCCTATGATTTGTCACCCAACAGGATTTGATGGACTCTTGTTTGATTCACAGTTGATGGGGACAAAAAGCCCCAGAGCTCAATTAAAATGATACTTGAAAGATACCTGATATCACTAAAATCTATGGAATTATGTATTAAACAGCCCCCAAAGAATCATCTGATTTAAAAATTATTACAAGGAACATAATACATCACATTATATATCATATACCATAAAAATGTCAGAAGTGGTTTTATTTTATAGTACCATATTTCTTGATGGTGAGCTAGCTGGAAAAGTGAGGCTTGCTGAACTTGAACATGGATGATAAAGCTTACATTCTTAGAAAATGTTCAAACTATGAAATAGAACTGGGGTGGTGTTAGAGAATTTCTTGGGAGAAAATGCAGTTAGGAAATCTTTGAGTCCTGACAGTTTGCAAACCCTTTCATAGCACATAAATGATTTAACAGTAACACAGAGTGGCCAGAGTAAATTATTTCCATTTCTATCACTGCACAACCTATAATAAGTAACCAGATAAGATGCTGAATGATTATATCATTATGATGTATGCTGATCTGAGGTTTGTTTTTTTTTTCTTTTTTGCTTTGTTTTGATTTCCAATGCCTTGGATCCTTGCCAAATCATTAAGCCAGTCACATCCATCTGAAGCTGGCTTGAACAGTCTCAACAAAACTTGCAAAGGCCAGTTCCTCAAAACCCTTAGGATCATACAAACAAGAGAAAAATACCAAGGGGCCTCTCCTATTTGTCTTTCTGGCTATCTGTGTTCCACAGGAAGGAAAAAAAATCACAGGAACAGGATTTAAATGCTCTGTTTTGACAGGTTATTAAGATTCCAATCACAACCTGCCTACTCCCCCGATCAAGCCAAGTTCAGAAACATACAATATCTCTAAAGCAACGGTGCATGCATATAAAACAAAAAAAAAGTGCTAGAAAAGGATGAAGAGTGGAAAAATCAGGACAACATGAATAATTTGGTAGATTTGTGGGGGGTTTAAAACCAAGACATATGCTAGCATGGCAGGTTATACAAGTTTAGTTGACTGGCACACAATTTCCTACACAGAATTTAGATACTGGTGGTTCAAGTGCTGTCAATCTCATCTGGTTCTACTATATAATCAATAGTTCCAACGGAGTCATCCGTGGGAGGCCAGATTTTTATCCTCTGAAATTAGAGCCCGCCCTCTGTATGAGATTTCCTACCACGGGGTCAGCTCTGATACTGGCAGTGGGGCACCAAGTCTGAGTTCCTGAGACCCTTTGTAAATATTCTTCTACTGACACAAATTTCACTGTGATGGGCACAGGCTTCTTGTCTCACACCCTTTTCTCCAAAGATGAACTGTAGTAAAACATGAGGGCTTCTATGGTGAGGGACACTGAGTAACCACTGCTGGACACAGAACTAAGGAGATTTTGAGAATTACAAGAGATAGAACACTCTGACCCTCTGAAACAATATAGACTGAATGGTGCAAAAACTGATTACCTTTAGTAAACAGCAGTTGAGTTCAGTCACTCAGTCATGTCTGATTCTTTGCAACCCCACAGACTGCAGCACGCCAGGCTTCCCTGTCCATCACTGACTCCCAAAGCTTGCTCAGACTCATGTACATCGAGTTGGTGATACCACCCAACCATTTCATCCTCTATTGTCCCCTTCTCCTCCTGCCTTCAATCCTTCCTGGTGTCAATGTTTTTTCTAATGAGTCAGTTCTTTGCATCAGGTGGCCGAAGTATTAGAGTCTCAGCTTCAGCATCAGTCCTTCCGCTGAATATTCAAGGACTAATTTCCTTTACAATTGACTGGTTTGATCTCCTTGCAGTCCAAGGGAGTCTCAAGAGCCTTCTCCAACACCACAGTTCAAAAGCATCAATTCTTTGGCGTTCACCTTTATGGTCCAACTTTCACATCCACACATGACTACTGGAAAAACTATAGCTTTGACTAGACAGATCTTTGTCAGCAAAGTTATGTCTCTGATTTTTAATATGCTGTCTAGGTTTGTCATAGCTTTTCTTCCAAGGAGCAAGCATCTTTTAATTTCATGGCTGCAGTCACCATCTGCAGTGATTTTGGAGCCCCCCAAAATAAAGTCTGTCACTGTTTCCATTGTTCTCCCAACTATTATGCCATGAATTGACGGGATGGGATGCCCTGATCTTCATTTTTGAATGCTGAGTTTAAGTCAGCTTTTTCACTCTTCTCTTTCACCTTCATTAAGAGATTCTTTAGTTCCTCTTCACTTTCTGCTGTAACGGTGGTGTCATCTGCATATATGAGGTTATTGATACTTCTCCCGGCAATCTTGATTCCAGCTTGTGCTTCATCCAGCCTGGCATTTTGCATTATGTACTCTGCATATAAGGTAAATAAACAAGGTGATAGTATACAACCTTGACATACTCCTTTACCAATTTGAAACCAGTCCATTGTTCCATGTCCAGTTGTAACTGTTGTTTCTTGACCTGCATAGAGATTTCTCAGAAGGCAGGTCAGGTGGTCTGGTAGTCCCATCTCTTGAAGAATTTTCCACAGTTTGTTGTAATCCACATAGTATAAGGCTTTGGCATAGTTAATAAAGCAGAAGTAGATGTTTTTCTGGAACTCTCTTGCTTTTTTCTATGATCCAGCGGATGTTGGCAATGTGATCTCTGGTTCCTCTGCCTTTTCAAAATCCAGCTTGAACATCTATAAGTTCTTGGTTCACGTACCGTTGAAGGCTTGCTTGGAGAATTTTGATGGATGGGTATAGAGCAAGGATTGACCAAACTACAGCATGGACGCCAAGTATGGCTTACTGTCAGTTTTTGTAAGTGAAGTTTTATGGAATGTAGCTATCCCCACCCAGCCATTTACATATTATATATGGCTGTCAGTGGTTGCAGTAGGGAGTGTTTGGTCCCCAAGTTTAACATATTGACCATCTATCCCATTCTAGAAAGTTTTCTGACTCCTGATACAGAGTAACTGAGCAAAATTACTTAGGCTCAGTTCTCTGTAAATCATGTTTATTTTGGTGAGAAATGAAATGCATGTGGTTGAAAATCTGACAGGCCTAATAGAATAGGTCATACAGCCACCACACCCTCCAGGAAGGCACTTATTGGTATACTTGTTATGAGAGGGAGTATGTATTGAGGAAAGAATATCAACTTTAAACCTGGATTTAACCCCTATTTCTGCCATTTATTGGGCCTAACAAGCCTTGCCTTACAGGGTTATCAGGATTAAATGTTATAGACAGATCTGAACTATATAATCACCTTACCTTGCCACATTTTGAGTAAGAAGTAGCACCTGTCTGGAATCGCTTCCTGACTCTCCCTGGTGCTTTTCTTTTGGTTGATAAAGAGCATCCAAATCCTTTAGGAAGATGCCATTGTGAATGTCTACGATAGACTTCAAAATCTTTGCCTCTCTTATAGATCCTAAAAAACACAGAAAAGAATGTCATACACAAAAGGGAAGCAGAAATTATTTGTCCCTAATTAAGTACAGGTTAAAATATCCATCCAGGACTCATACTGACAGGTTATTATCAGTGTTGTTCACATGATTAGATCGATACCAACCATCAAAAACACTTAAAGTTACTGGTTTTGTGTCAACATCACTCATAATGATCAAATTATATTACTCAATATTAATAACTGCCAGTGAAGTCAACAAACAACTGAAGACATGGTCCAAAGTAACTTGACATACATTCAATAAATCACTTTTGTTTCTTGGAAATATAAAAATATACTTTATTGAAAACAGTGAAATATTAATGCTGAAAAAGTAAAAGTGTGTTAGTTGCTCAGTTGTGTACTACTCTTTGTGATCTCATGGACTGTAGCTCACCAGGCTTTTCTGCCCATGGCATTCTCCAGGCAAGAATCCTAGAGTGGGTAGCCATGCCCTCCTCTAGGGGATCTTCCAGACCCAGGGATTGACCCTGGGTCTCCTGCATTGCAGGCAGATTCTTTACCATCTGAACCACCAGGGAAGCCCAATATTAATCTATATTATTATTATTAAATAATAATAGGAAATGTTCATCAAACCCTTTCTGAATGCCAGGCAGAGTAATAGTGGCATATGTATCATCTTATTTCATCCTTCCAATGATCTCATGAAAAAGATAAAATCGTTATTCTCATTTTACAAGAAACTGAGACTTAGAGAAATTAAAATGACAACCAAAATATATTAACTGGCATTAGCAGTTCACTGACAATTTATGTAATATTTAAATTTACACCAAGAAGACATTTAAAAAATATTTGGCATAATGGAAAAATATCATGGGCATGTCAAGTTACAAAAAGTCTGGTGCTTTATAGGTCAGTATTTCTTACTACACTTGTGCATGCTGAGTCCTTTGTACATCATTGATCCTCAATTAATTTGATTACACATCATATCCTACACTTTTTCAAATTTATTGATGTGTTTGCTTTTGTTCTTATCAATATTTTTAAATAGATGTTTTTGAAAATCAAAATCTTCCATAAATTAGGATAAAAACCAGCAGCCTTCCTTCCTTTCTCTCTCTATCTCCAAGTTCTACTCTTCCAAGTTAACTACTTTCAAATATTTTAGCTGTTTCTTCTGGTATCTGTTCTGGTATAACACATGGTGGTATTGGCAACATCTTGATTTTTTTTTTCTATTACAGGCATCCTGACTCTGTAGAATGGAGGATCAGGATTTACCTCTTACGCTTCCCCTATGTGTGCATGTGCACACACACCCTTCCCCACCCTTCATCCCAATACGGTTATAAAACATTTCCTTACTAAATCATTCATTTATTGCTTACATTTTTACAACTATGAGAATATTCTTCGCAGCCAAGTTATGTAGTTTATGATGGCTGTATTTTCTTGCTTCTACAACTTGTTTTTCCTAGAGTCACTAATTATATGATTTTTTTCATCTGCTTACTTTTCAATGACTTAGTCTCTCAAACTTGGACAGAGCTGTAATCTTCCTCCCAAATGGGTCAAATATGTCAGTTGACCGATTTGTTCCTTTTTGTGGAGGTATCCCTTCTGGAGCCCTCTGGCCTTTTTGCTCCAGTTTGGGCTAGTTGCCACAAAGCTGTCTTCTCAAAAATTCTTTAGGGGTCAAGTTAATTCAAACCTCTGTGTTTTCATTTGTTCTTGACTATGTTAGCTATAGATTTCTGAGAGAAGTGTTAAGAAAACCTCCCACTCTGATAAAAGATTTGTTAATTTCCTGTGAACAGAATTAATTACACTTACGGTTGAGACTGAATAATTTTTGCTCACAAGTCTCTTGCATTTCATGTCTTCCTCATTCTCATCTTCATTTTGTTTTACTGTTGTATGTCTTTGAGTAATTATCTCATAAAAGGTCTTTGGATAATAAAATCTCTGTCTTTATCAACTGCAAAAAAGGACTTTATTTTTCTTACTCATGTTAATTTTTGTTTTCCTGGTTTCATAATTCTTATTTCAAAATTATTTCCTCCCTGTTGGTTTGTATATTTTAATATTTTAACTCTTATTGTTGTGGTGGGTCTTCATTGCTGCTCACAGGTTTTCTCTAGCTGCAATGAGCAGGGCCTTCTCATTGTGATGGCTTTTCTTGCAGAACACAGGCTTCAGAAGTTGTGGCTCCTGGGCTTTAGAGCACAGGCTTAGTAGTTGTGGCACAAGGGCCCAGCTGCTCCATGGCAAGTGGGATCCTCCTGGATGAGGGACTGAACCCATGTCTCCTGCATTGACAGGCAGACTCTTCACCACTGAGCCACCAGGGAAACCCCAAGCTATTTTTTATGTGAAAACTATTTGTCAAGTTTCTGTTGTGTTTTGGTTTGGTCTTCTCTTTTGTGAATCTAAGTTACTTAGACTATCCTGTAAACGAGTGTTAAAACATTCCTCCCCAGGGAATGGAGATCAAGCAGTTTTGTTCCTGAAAATTTCCTTATTATCCTCAAGGAAAGGGAAACCAGTTGTATTGTAGAAATATGATTGTTCAAGCTGTATTTCTGACAGTCTTTCTGTCTATCAAGGACTACTGTGAAAGAAGAGAATACAACTTTTGGAGAGAGGATAAATGAGTAATACAGCAAGGAAGTAGTGGAGAATAAAATGGAGAAAGAAAGAGAGCCGTAACATCTCTGCTGTGTTTTTTGATATATACATTATAGGAAAGATGTGGAGCAGCTGAGCTTGCCTTTTCACCCTAATGGTGTGTGACTTAATACAGCATGGGCAGGGTTTTCTTGGAGGGATGAGCATGAGTGACCCTCACTTTTCCCTAGCATCATCTTAATCTTATATTTCTCAACATTCAGCCCCTGCAGCTGATGCATGTTTAAAAGATTTTCACTCGCACTGTTTGCCAATGTGAAAGATTTTATTCACCAGCTGAGATTTTCATGTGTTCTGCAGTTTCCTATGGCTTTTCATTGGCTTCAGTCTTTCTGCTTCCCTCATATTAGTAGTGACTTTGGAATAATGGAAAAGAGCTCAAATTCAAGCTTCATAGCAATTTAAATATCACTTTTTATAGTTTTATCCTCATTTCTATAGCATCCTGTCTACTAATATTAACAGCACAGCTTGAGGCAGGTGCAGAGCAATTTGCCTTTATGGATTTATTTGACCCCTAAAAGTCCTTGCTCTGTTCCTGAGCCCTTCCAACACGAACCTGGCTTTTGCCCCAGGAGCCTATATCTACTTGTTCCCTTTACAAAGGCAAGAAAGAAGAACTAAGGCAAGCTATTCCTTTCCCCTCATATCAAACAGACTGTACACATTATAAATGTACTAAGACCTCTGCTTTTCTTAAGTAGTTTAAGTAGGAAACCTACATGTTTTGAGGACATGTGAAGTAGTTTGGATTTTTTACTGAATGATAACATCAGGCTTAGGGAATGAACTTAATACAAATTTACTGAAATTACTGTGATAAATACGTATGAAAAAACTTGGATTCATAGTGAGGTCTTTATAGAATCAGTGTTATGTATACATGTCAATTATATTGAGGGGACGGCCAGTAAATAGTGCTTATTTCCTACTGAAATCAAAGAAAATAGTTAGAAAAGCATTTTGTATTGAATGACTTCCTCTATCTTCTCAGCACCAAATGAATGACTAATTAAGTGTTATTAATATATGAAAACATCATAACAGGTAGTCCTTTCCACTAATGAGTATGTAATAAAATAGCAAACATTCTGAAGAGAAAGACATGAGAGATGGTATGTAAGTTGTACACTGAGTAATTTATCTCAAAACTCTGAAGTCAACCAGAGAGAAAGCTGTCATGAGGGTGAGAACTGAATCTCCTCCTTTTTCCCTATCCTGATTGTCACCTATAAATTCCTCAGGAATAAAAGTATTTTATATCAGAAAATCTATCAACACAATTCATTATGTCACCAAATCAAAAAGGCAAGGCAAAATTATTATATCAATATGTAGATGTTGAAAGACTTTTCATACAATTCAAAAGTCAGCCCTAGTAAGTAATAAGCAGGAAGAAACTACTTAAGGATGATAAAGTTGATTTTACAAAAACCAAAAGAAAATGTTATTCTAAATAAACAAAAACTCTAAAACAATTTAAAATTAGGAGCTATTTAGGAAGGCCCTTTGATAGAAATTCTTATTTTAACATTGCCTTGGAGGTTCTAGTGACTGCAAGGAGCCAGAAAAAGTAAGTAATATGCATAGACTTTGGAACCACCGAGTGGTATGCTGGATTGTTCTAATATTAATGAGATTACAATGTTTTTAGAAACGTTTCACTTCTGCTCAAGAGCTGGCCAGAATCAAAAGTCACATGATATTTGGAATGTGGAAGTGGAGTAGCATCCATTATTTCTGAGGTTCTTTTGAATCACATATGATGAAGGACAGATGCAGAGGTGCCCAGTGATTTCCGGTTTCTCATTGTTTCCTTTACTCCGTGTTCAACTCTACCTCCAGGCTGCTAGACCCACTGACCAAAAATAGCCCCAGGCCCTCCAACAGATGCTGAATTGAAGACTTCGGAACTGGGTGCCAGGCAGAGGTGCAGCTCTCCAGAAACTTCTCTGCCACCTTGCTTTCCGTTCCCTCTCTGACACCTGGATGTGTCCAGCTTTCCAGATTTCCATTAACACAGCCTTTAGTGAACTTTCTCTCATTCTCCAGCTTTCTTTATTTGGAACTTTATTTCCTAACATCTCCCACAATTACTTAAGGTCTTGTTCCTATAATTAAACCCCTTTTCATGATACTAGCTTTTCTGCTTCTCTGACTAAATTCTGACTGATGGAATTAATAAAATAATTTGTTAAGGGGGCTGAATAAAAGATAAATGCTAAAAATGTTTTCTGTGTTTTAGCAATATAGACTTAGTAATAAAAACAGAAAAGTAATAGCCTTTTGTTCACAACACTGAAAAAAAATAACTAGGAATAAAATTAATAGAAAGGCACAGCATTATATGAAGACTATAATATCTTACTGAAGAATATGAAACAAGATTTTAGCAACTGGAAAAACATTTCACGTTCTTGAGTAGGAAAAATGGGTAACGAGGTGGTGATTCTCCCAAATTAATATAAAGTATATTTCCAATTAGGATCCTAGCAGAATCTTAAAAAATAGGTCCTACTATTTTAAAATTCATATATAAGAATAAATATCCTAGAATAATTGAGAAAGGGGCTTCCCTGGTGCTCAGACGGTAAAGAATCTGCCTGCAATGTGGAAGACCTGGGTTTGATCCTTAGGTTGGGAAGATCCCCTGGAGGAGGGCATGATAACCCACTGCAGTATTTTTGCCTGGAGAACCTCTATGACAGAGGAGCCTGGAGGGCTACAGTGCTGGGATCACAAAGATTTGGATATGACTGAGGGACTAGGCACAGACACAGATGCAAAAGAACAGTGTATGTATGTGGAGTTCTTTACTATATATAAGAACATATTGCACAGCTTTTGTAATCAGTCAATATCATATCAGCATGAGAAATGATAGATAAGCTGACAGAATAGAAAATCCAGAAATACATCATAATATATATGAGAATTTAACGTATGAAAAATTTATAGCTCAATTTGGTGGGGGAAGTATACTTTACATAAGCAAGAGTGTTTGTATTAGTTCATATATTGGTCTAAGAGCATAAAGAAAAATTCAGAAGGATACATACAGTTGTAATGCAAGTTGTCTAGTGGAAGGATATGGGACTTAAGGCAGGAATGAATGAGAAGAAAGAGACAAAGAGAAAAATAACACATCATCAAGCAGACTTATAATGTTTGATTTCCAGTGTCATATTCTAGAATCTTAGTGTGATTGTGTGGATATATGGAGAAATATATGGGAGTAGGGGAGAGATGTAACAACTTCTAAGAATCTCTATGGTCTATCAGTGAAGAAAGCAAGTTAAAGATCAATGGGTATAATTTTATTCTTTTTATTAACAGATAAAAACAAACAGACACACTGTATTAAACAAGGTTTGATCAGAGAAGGAAAACTTCTAGGTGTTATATAGAACAGTGGTCCCCCACCTTTTCGGCACCAGGGGCCAATTTCATGGAAGACAATTTTTTCACAGAATGGTGGGGGCAGGGATGGCTTTGGGATGATTCAAGCACATTATATTTATTGAGCACTTCATTTCTATTATTACATCAGCTCCACCTCAGATCACCCTCAGAATTAGATCCTGAAGGTTGAGGACACTTGTTGTAGAATAAGGAATTTATCATAGGGATTTGACTTCATGCAATGTCAATGCTGGGGCTTCCCAGGTGGCTCAGCCATAAAGAAACCTCCTGCAATGCAGGAGACGTGGGTTTGATCCCTGGGTCGGGAAGATCCCCTGGAGGAAGGCATGGCAATCCACTCCAGTATTCTTGCCTGGAGAATCTTCATGTACAAAGTAGCCTGGTGGGCGACAGTCCATGGTGACAGTCCATGGGGTGGGGCGACAGTCCACGGTGGGCGACTCTCAAAGAGTCGGACACAACTGAAGCCACTGAGCATGCACAGAAGGTTAGTGTTGAAGCTAGTTAAACAGTTTATATATGACTTACTTCTGTGCCCAGCATTGGACCTGAAGTCTTCAGGATAGGGAAGAGCAGGGAAAGATGTACATGAAGTTGGAAGGGAAAGATGTACAAGAAGTGGTCTGCCATTCTAAGGATAAACTGGAACCCAGGAAGACGAACTGAAAATCAAATGGCTCTTTCACTTCCTTCAAACCTCAAACTTTGATGATGTTGGTGACCTGCTGGGCGACTTCAGTCATAGAGTGGAGCATACAGGTGACCTAAGAGCAGGATAAGCTTAAGGAGGAGATCCTATGAGAGACAGAAACTCTGTGGGCTCAGTTGCTACCTCATGTCAACAAGGTGAGAGATCAGATCCATAAAGAATGTATGCAAACTGCTACAGTATCTGATCCTATACTAACCTTCTCAATCTAATCATTCTTGTTGTTTCATTTTTAGCCTTTTACATCTCATGAAAATTTCTATGTGGCCAATCTTAGCTCAAAACCATATAGGGAAGGGAATTCATACACAAACAAGTAAGAAGCCTATGTAAATATATGTATACCTCTGTGTGCATGCTAAGTCATGTCTGACTCTTCATGACCCTATGGACAGCAGCCTGCCAGGCTCCTCTGTCCGTGGGATTCTCCAGGCAAGAATACTGGAGTGGGTTGCCATGCCTTCCTCCAGGGAATCTTCCTGACCCAAGGATCAAACCCATATCGCTTATGTCTCCCTCGCTGTAGGCAGATTCTTTACTGCTGAGCTACTGGGGAAGCCCCGGTTTATATCTCTATGTTGGCATAAATAAGGAAAACGTCATGGAAAGATACACCCCAGGTTTCATCAGAGAGATGGCATTGGAGGGATGTGGCCAGAAGCTAAATATAATACAGTATATTTATGTAATATATTAATAATACAGTGAAGCAGTTATGAAGAACAGGGTGTGTTTGTATGTACACTACGGAAACCCATCCCAATTGGAAAAAAGCAAGTCAAGGAAAAATATCTAAAATATAATCTTCTTACGGAGAAATAATCCACTATGTGTGGAGATAGAGATATAGGTCACTTACTAGCTGTGTGACCTTGGAGCAAGCTACTTAATCTCTCTACACCTTATTTTCCTCATTTATAAAATGGCCTTAGTAATAACAATGATAATATCTGGATTGTAGGTTATTATGAAGATGAAACGAAACCTGTAAAGCGCTTAGAATAGTGCTTAGCAAATAGCAAGTCCTCCATAATATTAGTCATTATTATCATTATTTTGGCTATTTCTATTATTATTAACACATCTCTATGGAAATCACCTTCCTCCTTCTCAAAACCTATCAACTCAGTTCTAGCCTGTCAAACCAAGGAGAAAAGGAGGAAGAGAAGGGGATCTGACTT
Organism: Antilocapra americana; assembly: GCA_007570785.1. NCBI lineage: Eukaryota > Metazoa > Chordata > Mammalia > Artiodactyla > Antilocapridae > Antilocapra > Antilocapra americana. The sequence goes on from ML664203.1 coordinate 3,355,051, forward strand.
AAACAGAGCTGCCCCACAAGGTTGTCACTGGCCCATGGGTCAGTGAGTTGTAACCCCAGGTAGTCATTAAAGGATGTTGATGGCGAAAGACACAAGGTCAAGCAATGCTTATCCAGAAAAAAGCCTGGATTCAGACAGGCAGTTCTGGCTGTGTGAGTGTGTGTGCATGCGTGTGCGTGCATATGTGTTCTCATGTGTTAGCACATACAGACTTGTGTATAAATTGGAAAGAAACAATAAAACAACCAAGAATGAACGCACATAAAGAAATATTTAAAAATTTCTGCAGAGGCGAGTCAGAGTGCTATATATTGTATTTTCTAATCCTCATATGAGAGTTAAAAGAAGGAACTGCCAGCATACTCATTTATGCACACTGAACCCTGCAATTTATTTCACTGTATTTGATGTTAGCAGGGAAGCATTTATTTATTTAAAATTACTCAGAATATAGCACAAAGAACTATTCTGCAGGTATGAAATATGTCCAAACTGCCAAAAAAAAAATCCCTCTCCTGTACTTTTGACACATGACCACAGTAAAGGAAAAATGAAGCTTCTTTTGTTTCTTGATGCTGCTGGAGGAAATGAAACAATGGGGCATGAATACAGTTCTCAGCCTTTTTTTCTATGGGGGCACCCGTGGCTGACTAATGTTCCCAGCACAATGTGCTTCTAAATGCAATTCCCAGCACACTGGCCATTACTTCATCTCATTCACTGCTACCCAAGAGAGCATTTCAGGCTACAAATGAGTGAGACTGACATTGAAAGAGGATAACCTTGAAGACATTCTATTTTTTAATTAAAAAATGTGATACATGAATATATTCTCATTGTGAAAGACTAAAACAACATGGAAATACATTGGATATACTCCTGTACTAGCTCTCCTATAGCCAAGCTCCTCTTCTCCACAGAGAGAAGCTAATAAACTATTAACAATTTGGTGTGCATCCTTTATATCTTAAATTTGCATTTATATGTTCATGTGTATGCATGTGTTTATCTATGTCTTTATATCTGTATATCTACACATACTGGATTATTTTTTCCATAAATAAAATATTTTAGCTATTTTTCTGTGATTTGTTTTCCACAGAACATCAAAACACTGGAATATCTTTACATATGGGTACAATACAGACCCATCTTGTTCTTTATAACAGCTGCATAGTATTATGTTGCATAAATATCTAATGTCTTATTTAACCTGTTTCCAATTGGTGGCTACTTGTGTTATTTCTTTTTTATTATTAAAAAGTGTTGTACTGAACATACTTGTTTATCTTTGTGCGTGTTTCTATGTGTACAGATGTATTTATTAAGAGCAGATATGCAGAAGTGGAATTGCCAGGTTAAAGAGTACCCCTATTTTACTTGTTTTAGTATTTAGTTAAATGCAAAATATTCCAAAAATTTGTACCAATTTATACTTTCTCCAGTGGCAGTATTTTTTCAGCCATTCAAAAAAGATTTACACAGTGGCTACTTACTTACCTACCTGCTTACCTGTCTGTCTACCTACTTACCTACCTACCCACCACCTATCTAACATGTCGGGGGAAAAAAAGCAGGTCTAAAGGCATCTGGTTCCATCACTTCATGGCAAATAGATGGGGAAACAATGGAAACAGTGGCTGACTTTATTTTGGGGGGCTCCAAAATCACTGCAGATGCTGATTGCAGCCATGAAATTAAAAGATGCTTACTCCTTGGAAGGAAAGTTATGGCCAACTTAGACAGCATATTAAAAAGCAGAGACATTACTTTGCCAACAAAGGTCCATCTAGTCAAGGCTATGGTTTTTCCAATGGTCATGTATGGATATGAGAGTTGGACTGTAAAGAAAGCTGAAAGCGGAAGAATTGATGCTTTTGAACTGTGGTGTTGGAGAAGACACTTGAGAGTCCCTTGGACTGCAAGGAGATCCAACCAGTCCATCCTAAAGGAGATCAGTCCTGGGTGTTCATTGGAAGGACTGTGGTTGAAGCTGAAACTCCAATACTTTGGCCACCTGATGTGAAGAGATGGGAAAGATTGAAGGCAGGAGAATGGGACGACAGAGGATAAGATGGTTGGATGGCATCGCTGACTCGATGGATGTGAGTTTGAGCAAGCTCCAGGAGTTGGTTATGGACAGCGAAGCCTGGGGTGCTGCAGTTCATGGGGTTGAAAAGAGTCAGACACGACTGAGCAACTGAACTGAAGAATTGGAGTAAGCCATACATATTAGTATATCTGAGAGAAAAGTATCAAGGTAAAGGGAACAGCAAGTAAAAGTAACTGAAGAGTACAGAAAGTTAATGTGTACAAGAAAAGAAGGAGGCAGTACGGCAGGACTGGATTTAGCAAGGGAGAAAGCAGAAGAGAGAGGTAATGGATGTACAAGAATATCCATCTTCTTAGCCTCTTACTAATACCAACAAACATTCATCCTTAAAGTGCTGGCCAATCTACTGGCAAATCTTACTCTTTTTTAAAATTGCATTCTGCCTGATTGTTAATGAGATAGAGAATCTTTTCACATGTATGTTGGCTGTTTTTGTTCTTATTCTACATTTGTCTTTTTATATCTTTTTCTCACTTTCAATTGGATTTTTCTTATTGAATTTTAGGATCTCTTTATATATTCTGATTATTTATTAACCCCTTTTCAGTTGTACATCTTTGCAAATATGTTCTCACAATTTGTCTCAATTTTTATGAAACCCAACTTCTACATTATACTTATGAATTCTTTTTTTTCACATTCAAGTGGGGTTTTATTAATTTATTTATTTTAATTGGAGGCTAATTACTTTACAGTATTGTAGTGGTTTTTGCCATACACTGACATGAATCATCCATGGATTTACATGATTTCCCCATCCTGAATTCTCCACCCCGCTCCCTCCCCATCCCATCCCTCTGGGTCATCCCAGTGTACCAGCCCTGAGCGGCCTGTCTCATGCATCGAGCCTGGACTGGTGATCTATTTCACATATGATAATATATGTATTTCAGTGCTGTTCTCGCAGATCATCCCACCCTCGCCTTTTCCCACAGAGTCCCAAAGACTGTTCTATACCTCTGTGTCTCTTTTTCTGTCTCATATATAGGGTTATCATTATCAAAAAAGAAATCAAATTATGCATAGTAATGAATGAAAATGAAAACACAACAACCCAAAACCTATGGGACACAGTAAAAGCAGTGCTAAGGGGAAAGTTCATAGCAATACAAGGTCACCTCAGGAAACAAGAAAAAATTCAAATAAACAACCTTACTTTACACCTAAAGCAACTAGAAAAGGAAGAAATGCAGAAGCCCAGGGCTAGTAGAAGGAAAGAAATCTTAAAGATCAGGGCAGAAATAAACGCAAAGGAAACAAAAGAGACCATAGCAAAAATCAACAAAGCCAAAAGCTGGTTCTTTGAGAAGATAAATAAAATTGACAAACCATTAGCCAGACTCATCAAGAAACAAAGGGAGAAGAACCAAATCAGCAGAATTGGAAATGAAAACGGAGAGATCACAACAGAAAACACAGAAATACAAAGGATCAGAAGAGACTATTATCAGCAACTATATGCAAATAAACTGGACAACCTGGATGAAATGGACAAATTCCTAGAAAAGTACAACTTTCCAAAACTAAACCAGGAAGAGATAGATAATATTAATAGACCCATCACAAGCACGGAAATTGAAATCGTAATCAGAAATCTTCCAAAAAACAAAAGCCCAGGACCAGATGGCTTCACAGCTGAATTCTACCAAAACTTTAGAGAAGAGCAAACACCTATTCTACTCAAACTCTTCCAGAAAATTGCAGAGGAAGGTAAACTTCCAAACTCATTCTACGAAGCCACCATCACCCTAATTCCAAAACCTGACAAAGATGCCCCCCAAAAAGAAAACTACTTATGAATTCTTGATACTGTTTTTAGTTTAAGGACACCCTCTCCATCATAAAATAAATAGCTTCCTATATTTTCTTCTGATGGTTTTATAAATTTGGCGTTCATTAAGTTTAGCTTTTTAATCCATTTGGGATTTGTATTTGTGAACGTCACAGTTAAGATATATGTATTTTCCTTTTCTGATTTGAAATACAAAATTTATTATATTAAAATCTCATCTATATTAATCTGTTTGTGGACTGTCCACTCAGTTCTGTTTTTCTATTCTCCTGTCAATACCACACTGTTTCAAGTATTAAAGTTTTATAGTTTATTCAGATATTTTTGTGGGTCACTTTTTCTCATTGTCTTTTGAAAAATATTCCTGGAGATTCTATTTCAGATGAATCTGAGGCTTAGCTTATCAAGGTCCATTTGACTGAGATTTTATTTAAATGTATAGGTTAACTTAAGGAGAATTAACATTGGTAAATTACTGAGTATTCTTATTTAGGGAGTATATCTTTTCATTTGTTTAGATTTCCTTTTATGATTTTCAGTACATTTTTCAGTTTTGTTCCACACAAATCTTGCATGTTTCTTGTTTATTTTTAGGCTTTTTTTTTTGCTTTGTGTTTCTGTTTATGAAGGGATTTTGTATTACATTTTATTTTCTAATATCTTGGTTTAACTTTATTAGATAAATTCAGAAGAAAAAAATACCCCAAGCCTTGCAGTAAATAGAAGTATAAGGGTAGTTTTACACCGATTGTAGTCATCTAATAATCTTCTGCTAGCAATAGAGCATCTGAATTGATTCCCTCATCAGAACAATCTCTGGGAAATGACAAATCAAAGAGGTTACCTTTAGCCTTTGCTTTGGGACATTTATTTACTCAGGGAGGAGGCAATTAGCCCAAGCCCTGGGGCTCCTATATGGTCAATCATCTTGGAATCTGAGAAAGAACAAAACAATGGGGCTGGGACTTCTCCTTCTTCCTTCCATATTCACTCCTGCTGTTTTATTTTGACTTCCTTTTGTTTCAAGTCTTTATTATATACAACTAAAATTTAAAAATTTATGCACATAGAAAAGCACATAAAATAATACAACCTTAATTTAATAGCCAAGTCATTTAATATGACCCAAGTTTAATAGCCGTTTGCTTGCCATATTTGGTTCAGGACTTTTTTGCTTCTGTTCTTATTAATCTTAAGGAAATAAAATATTATAAATAAAGATAAAGCAACAACCCTTTCATTCTCATTCACTCTGACAATGGTATGTTTCACTTTTATGCATATTTGAAATATTTTATGATTTTAATGTGCAGCTCTAAGTTATATTTATTATCTGGTGTGTTTTTTAACATTTACATAGTATCAAAACATATGTAGCCTTTTGTAACTTAATACTGCAGGCTTTTGAAATTCATTCTGACAATTCAACTGACAAGGACAGTTGCTCACAGTATTTTTATTTATATCCATTGGTTAAACATAGCCAATCTAGTTACATGGATATATACCTAGTGGCCAGGGCAATTGAGAAATGTGTTTTTTATTCCAGGCAACCATAAGCCTGGCTAAAAATTCAGGTTATATTACTAAGAAAGAAGAATAGAACTGGTAATAGGGTACAGGAAGCCATTTCTGCCAAACACTTTTAATTATAATTTTTATTATAGATTTCTGAAATATACCTTTATTGGATTAAGGTATTTGTTTTTATATTCCTCAGCTTGCCAAAAGGATTTTTAAAATTGCTTTTAATTAGGGATAGCTGTTAAACTATTCTTTGGCATCTTTTTGATATGATTGTGTGATTTTCTACTTTAATCTGATAATGTAACATGTTAAATTAATAGGTTTATTAATGTTAAACTATCCTTGCATTCCAGACATAAAATTTTAATTAATCAAAACATGAATCTTATACTGTTAGAAATACGTTATTTTCTTTTAAAGCAGTGTAGAGTTTCACTTATTTAAGATTTAAAGATACATTCATAGATTAAATTGGCTTGTTCTCTTATTATTTGATATTATTTGTTTGGATTTATATTCAAGATTATGCTAACCATATACTAACTGGAGTTACAGGGGAAGCTTTCTATCCTTTTATATTTTGGAATTTTTTTTTAACCTAAGAATTATCTGTTTAGATTTTAATATGTTAACCATAATGTCATTTGATCTGTTTTTTTTAAGGGATGTATCTTTGACTACTTAAAAAATTTTTTCTACAACCCTATTCTATCTTTTCTTATATATTTTTTTCTAGAGAAATCAACCATTTAATTTAGATTTGAAATTTGTTAGCATTAATTGAGACCTACCTTTCTCTCACACTTCAACATTTTTTTCCATGTCTATATTTATCTTACCTATCTTCTGTGGTTTATTTGTGTCTCCTCTATTTTCTTCTTGATCAGAATTGCAGAGATTGCACAAATATGCTGGAATTTTAAAGAACTAAGTAGTATTTTCAGGTTTTTTGCTTACTTCATTATTTTCTGCTTTTTAACTTTTTACTTTTCTTCATCCAAACTGGTTTTTCTTCTTCTAATGCATTGCTTCATCTGTTTAGGCCATTATGTGAGACACTGTTTATTGGCTACCCATTTCTAATCCCCTTATCCCTTTTCTAATTCCAGCTATCAAGACTGAAATAGTTGGATAACCATTTCCAGACAGTCTTGGAGCTAAGTATGGCCATGTCTTCCAAATATAAGAGGAAGTTTTCTAGGGGCACAATGGGAAAGATTTTCTCCCACTGCTCCCTAAAACAGAGAAACACACATCTACCCTCTTTCTTCCTTTCCAACTAGTAGAAGGAAAAAGACAGCACAGAGAAGGCACATCTAGTTTCTTAAAAGTCCCACCCTTAAAGTTGTATACATCATGGCCATTCACATACCACTGGAGAGAACTTACTCATTTAATCATATTAATTGCAAAGGAGGCTGGGAAATGTGACTAGGCATGTCACTTGTTGTAACTCTATTATGATGGAAGAAAAGAACAGATCTGGAGAATAGATTAGCCATTACTCACAACCTTTCACACATAAAATGACAGAGAAGTTAAGAATATCAGTTACTCGTGAAAGCACAAACTGGTAAGTTGTTCTATAGTCCTTAAGAGACCTAAATGAAAAAAAGTTGAGCTTTGAAACTATTCATCCAAATATTAGATGATGTCACCAGCATTCTTATCTGAAAAAAGGACAAAACCCTGAGCTACAACAATCAAACTTAAGCAACTACTGACAGAAAGTCTAAGCAGCCAACTTGAATCAATAAGGCTATTTATATTTCCATTAGGGAGGGGTAATCACATACATACACTGGCATACAACTCAGTGGCTTCTCAGTTCACTATGAAATCATATAACTCAAACCAAATTAATAGTTACAGGTGGTTTTAATTAGTAATGTTATGAAAACAATTAGCATTGGTTCATATCAACTATATCCACTAGAACTGTGTGTGGTGCTGTTGTTCAGTCTCTAAGTCGTGTCCAGCTCTTTGTGACCCCATGTACTGTATGTAGCCTGCCAGGCTTCTCTGTCCATGGGAATTTTCAGGCAAGAATACTGGAGTGGGTTGCCATTCCCCCTCCAAGGGATCTTTCCAAACTGGGACTGAATCCGCATTGACAGATTCTTTACCCCTGATTCACTTGAGAAGCCCATCTACTAGAACTAGCACAGAATTAATCATAAGTGTATGCACAAGTAGCAACATTCTGATATGCTTTCAGAAATGTTAAAAGAATAGAAAAGGGGATACTACTTTTTTCCTAGTCAATTTGTTTAAATTTTAAAATGTAATTTCTTATATTTTCTTTTAGTTGGCTCTTATAAGTTTAAAATACATCTACAAATCACTCTACTTGATTATCTTTGTTCTAGCATAAATAATATTTCAGTTCAGTTGCTCAGTTGTGTGCAACTCTTTGCAACCCCATGCACTGCAGCACACCGGGCCTCCATGTCCATCACCAGCTCCTGGAGTTCACCCAAACCCATGTCCATTGAGTCCATGATGCCGTCCAACCATCTCGTCCTCTGTCGTCCCCTTCTTCTCCTGCCCTCAATCTTTCCCAGCATCAGGGTCTTTTCCAATGGGTCAGCTCTTCGCATCAGGTGGCCAAAGTATTGAAGTTTCAGCTTCAACATCAGTCCTTCCCATGAAAACCCAGGACTGATCTCCTTTAGGATGGACTGGTTGGATCTCCTTGCAGTCCAAGGGACTCGCAAGAGTCTTCTCCAGCACCACAGTTCAAAAGCATCAATTCTTCGACACTCAGCTTTCTTTATAGTCCAACTCTCACATCCACACGTGACCACTGGAAAAACCATAGCCTTGACTAGATGGACCTCTGTTGGCAAAGTGATGTTTCTGTTTTTTAATATGCTGTCTAGGTTGGTCATAACTTTCCTCCCAAGGAGTAAGTGTCTTTTAATATCATGGCTACAGTCACCATCTGCAGTGATTTTGGAGCCCTCTGAAATAAAGTCAGCCATTTTTTCCACTGTTTCCCCATCTATTTCGCATGAAGTGATGGGACCAGATGCCATGATCTAAGTTTTCTGAATTTTGAGCTTTAAGCCAACTTTTTCACTTTCCTCTTTCACTTTCATCAAGAGGCTCTTTAGTTCTTCTTCACTTTCTGCCATAAGAGTGGTGTCATCTGCATATTTGAGGTTATTGATATTTCTCCCAGCAATCTTGATTCCAGCGAGTGCTTCATACAGCCCAGCATTTCTCATGATGTTAACCATTCAATATCACCGTAATCCAAGCCTATGCCCCAAGTGAAGAGGCTCAAGTTGAGCGGTTCTATGAAAACCTATAAGAACTTTTAGAACTAACACCCAAAAGATGTCCTTTTCATTATAGGGGACTGGAATGCAAATATAGGAAATCAAGAAACACCTGGAGTAAGAGGCAAATTTGGCTTTGGAGAACAGAATGAAGCAGGTCAAAGGCTAATAGAGTTTTGCCAAGAGAACACACTGGTCATGGCAAACATCCTCTCCCAACAACAAAAGAGAATACTCTACACACGGACATCACCAGATGGTTGGCACTGAAATCAGATTGATTATATTCTTTGCAGCCAAAGATGGAGAAGCCCTATACAGTCAGCAAAAACAAGACTGGGAGCTGACTGTGGCTCAGATCATGAACTCCTTATTGCCAAATTCAGACTTAAATTGAAGAAAGTAGGGAAAACCACTAGACCATTCAGATATGACCTAAATCAAATCCCATACAATTATACAGTGAAAGTGCAAATTAGATTTAAAGGACTAGATCTGATAGAGTGCCTGATGAATTATGGACAGAGGCTCATGACAGTGTACAGGAGACAGGGATCAAGACCATCCCCAAGAGAAAGAAATGCAAAAAAGCAAAATGGCTGAGGAGGCCTTACAAATAGCTGTGAAAAGAAGAGAAGCAAAAAGCAAAGGAGAAAAGGAAAGATTTACCCATTTGAATGCAGAGTTCCAAAGAACAGTGAGGAGAGATAAGAAAGCCATCCTCAGTGATCAGTGCAAAGAAATAGAGGAAAACAATAGGGTAGGAGATACCAGAGATCTCTTCAAGAAAATTAGAAATACCAAGGGAACATTTCATGCAAAGATGGGCTCCATAAAGGACAAAAATGGTAGGGCCCTAACAGAAGCAGAAGATATTAAGAAGAGGTGGCAAGAATACAAAGAAGAACTTTACAAAAAATATCTTCATGACCCAGATAATCACGATGATGTGACCACTCACCTAGAGCCAGACATCCTGGAATGTGAAGTCAAGTGGGCCTTAGGAAGCATCACTATGAACAAAGCTAGTGGAGGTGATGGAATTCCAGTTGAACTATTTCAAATCCTGAAAGATGATGCTGTGAAAGTGCTGCATTCAGTATGTCAGCAAATTTGGAAAACTAAGCAGTGGCCACAGGACTGGAAATAGTCAGTTTTCATTCCAATCCCAGAGAAAAGCAATGCCAAAGAATGCTCAAACTACCACACAATTGCACTCATCTCACATGCTAGTAAAGTAATGCTCAAAATTCTCCAAGCCAGGCTTCAGCAATACATAAACCATGAACTTCCAGATGTTCAAGGTGGTTTTAGAAAAGTCAGAGGAACCAGAGATCAAATTGCCAACATCCGCTGGATCATGGAAACAGCAAGAGAGTTCCAGAATAACATCTATTTTTGCTTTATTGACTATGCCAAAGCCTTTGACTGTGAGGATCATAATAAACTGTGGAAAATTCTTCAAGACATGGGCATACCAGACCACCTGATCTGCCTCTTGAGAAACCTGTATGCAGGTCAGGAAGCAACAGTTAGAACTGGACATGGAACAACAGACTTGTTCCAGATAGGAAAAGGAGTATGCCAAGGTTCTTTGGCATATATTGCCATTCTGCTTACTTAACTTATATGCAGAGTACATCATGAGATAATAGTTTATGATCTTTTTAATTTATGTCAGGTTACTACAGCATAACTTACATCAATAACATCATTCTTTTAAAGTGTAAATTTATATAGTTTTGTAGCTTCTGCTATAATCAAGGTATCAAATATTTCTACCCCCTCTCTACCCCCTAAAAAGTTTCCTCATGCACTGTAGTAATCCCCAAATACAACATTCTAGAAGTGAATCAAAATTCCAATTAATATGTCCCACTTGGTAAGCCAGGTTTTTTCACCTCGGAGTGAAGACATCAAATGTGAACTAGCCAACTATCTTATATTTTTCCTGCCCTCTTAAATCCCAGTTGTTTCCCCCAACAGCTTCATTGGTCTAAATGATTTCAGCAAGGCATCATTGTTCCCTTTTCTTTGTAAATACACTTTTAAAAAACTGTGGGGGAATACCACTTTTTTATTCAAGAGTTGGACACGACTGAGTGACTTCACTTTTTTTTCCAACATAAATTTCTTTATTGTTTGAAGTTTGTTCAGAGTACCATATTTTTTATTTTAAAAGGTTTTTTAAACATAAAGAATACAAGGAAAGTAAAGAAACAAGAAAATTGGACTTTCCTAGTGGTCCAACAATTAAGAATACATGTGCTGATGCAGGGGACAAGATCCCTAGTCCAGGAAGATTCCACATGCAGAATGGCAACTAAGCCCATGAGCCACAACTACTGAAGCCCAGGTGACTAGAGCCAGTGCTCTGCAGCAAGAGAAGCCACTGCAATGAGAAGCCGGTGCCCATGACAAAGAGTAGCTTCCACTCACCCCAACTAGAGAAAGCCCGCTTGCAGCAATGAAGACTCAGTGGAATCCAAAAACAAAGAAAAAAATTTTTTTAAAGAAACATGAAAATGTCTCAGTAGCAGAAAATTCAAGCTTCTTATAAAACAGTAATACTGAGCAATGCCTTGTAGGAAACAATAGCAGCTCTAATGACATAGTCATATATACATATATATATTTTATTTAAGTACACTTAGGACCTAGCTATTTATTTATTTATTTACTAACTTTTTGGCCTTGCCACTTGGCATGTGGTATCTTAGTTTCCCTATCAAGGATCAAATCCTTACCCTGCCCACTGTAAGCTCAGAGTCATCACAAGTGGACAGCCAGTGAGGTCCCACAACATGGTCATCCTATTCTCTCTTCTGAAGCAGAAGCTTTTGTACCCTGCTTTAGTTGCATGTCCATACTCATTTTTTCAGAATAAGTTTATAATACCTTCTCTCTGATTCATAATCAAAGTTCCTTAAGATAAATGATCTGATCAGGTTGACCAATCAATAAGCAATCTGGATTAGTCCTATTGGATAGGGTTCTTATGCCAGACAACTTCATGGGCTTATATTCTCC
>ML664203.1:3366806-3443007 GCA_007570785.1 Antilocapra americana
GTTTTTCTTTCTGACTTACTTAATTCTGTATAATGGGTTCCAGTTTCATCCACCTCATTAGAACTGATTCAAATGTATTCTTTTTAATGGCTGAGTAATATTCCATTGTGAATATGTACCACAGCTTTCTTATCCATTCGTCTGTTGATGGACATCTAGGTTGCTTCCATGTCCTGGCTATTGTAAACAGTGCTGTGATGAACATTGGGGTACATGTGTCTCTTTCAATTCTGGTTTCCTCAGTGTGTATGCCCAGCAGTGGGATTGCTGGGTCAGATGGCAGGTCTATTTCCGGTTTTTTAAGGAATCTCCATACTGTTCTCATAGAGGCTGTACTAGTTTGCATTCCCACCAACAGTGTAAGAGGGTTGTCTTTTCTCCACACCCTCTCCAGCATTTATTGCTTGTAGACTTTTGGATGGCAGCCATTCTGACTGGTGTGAAATGGTACCTCATTGTGGTTTTGATTTGCATTTCTCTGATAATGAGTGATGTTGAACATCTTTTCATGTGTTTGTTAGCCATCTGTATGTCTTCTTTGGAGAAATGTCTGTTTAGTTCTTTGGCCCACTTTTTGATTGGGTCATTTATTTTTCTGGAATTGAGCTGCAGGAGTTGCTTGTTTATTTTTGAGATTAATTCTTCGTCAGTTTCTTAGTTTGCTATTATTTTCTCCCATTCTGAAGGCTGTCTTTTCACCTTGCTTATAGTTTCCTTTGTTGTGCAGGAGCTTTTAACTTTAATTAGGTCCCATTTGTTTATTTTTGCTTTTATTTCCAATATTCTGGGAGGTGGGTCATAGAGGATCCTGCTGTGATTTATGTTGGAGAGTGTTTTGCCTATGTTTTCCTCTAGGCTTTATAGTTTCCGGTCTTACGTTTAGATCTTTAATCCATTTTGAGTTTATTTTTGTGTATGGTGTTGGAAAGTGTTCTAGTTTCATTCTTTTACAAGTGGTTGACCAGTTTTCCCAGCACCATTTGTTAAAGAGATTGTCTTTCCTCCACTGTATATTCTTGCCTCCTTTGACTTCACTTTCACTTTCCACTTTCATGCATTGGAGAAGGAAATGGCAACCCACTCCAGTGTTCTTGCTTGGAGAATCCCAGGGAGAGGGGAGCCTGGTGGCCTGCTGTCTATGGGGTCGCATAGTGTTGGACACGACTGAAGCGACTTAGCAGCAGCAGCAGCAACAGCAGCATTCAATGTGTTAACATCATTGCTTCCCTTACAGTTCAGCTGGTAAAGAATCTGCCTGTAATGCGGGAGACCTGGGTTCAACATCATTGTCATCATTCAATTTTCTACATCTATGAGGTTCTTTAAGATATATTATAGAAATAAACAAAAGAAGGTACATTCTTTGTTCCCAAGGGGTTTTTAGATTAAGAGAGAGAAAAAGTATGAATATATTTAATGATAAATAGTATATGGTCTATGATAACCAGGAGTTGTTTCCCTCCTCCTCTATTTTATTATGGCTAGCCTGTGGGAAAGAGGAGGTGAAAAGAAGTGGGTTAAATGAAAAGACTGGCTGGATTCAGTAGAATGAAATAAATATAAGAAGATACAGAGGCAGCGTGAAGAGGACAGAACAAAAATTTCGATAGACTTATGGGAAAGATGGTTGTTATGGTTTGCTCTAGCTGAAAGGAGCCTTGTACAAAGGAGCTATTCATTTTGTAGATGGGGAAACAGGTGCAGAGGGGTGCAGTGACTTACTGAAGGTCAACTAGAGAAACTGTAAAAGAGCTAGGACTAGAACTAGTTCTCCTAATTCTGTTCTGATGCTCATTTTACTGTCCTCCATGGCTTATCCAAGTTGTTTTCAGAAAGCAACCTGCAATTTTCCACTTAGTCACATTTGCTTTATGACCCTTTATGTCCTACTCTAGGTTTACAAAAGAAATGCATTAGCATCATCTGGGGACATACCCAATGCCTCAGAGGTGCTGCCCTCACAGTCTTTCTCAGAGAATCTTTCACCTTTCTTTTCCAAAAGAAAGAGTTCAGGCTCTCTTCTTCACCAGAAGCTTTAATAATGATTCACTGCAGGGCTAGCTTGAAACCTTGACTCTCTTGATATCATGTGTGTGGGAAAAAAATGTTCCTAATTCCAAATAATTAAACTCAACTTTCAACAAAAAGCCAAATACTTGGGGATTTTCTATAAGTTAATCTGAATATGTAATTTTTTAGTGCTCTGAAGAGGAATGATATATGCCTCTTGAATCTGAAACTATAACCTAATATATATATATATATATATATATATATATAAATATATATAAATTCAACTGTTCTGTACACAGCTCTCCATAGGTTTTGGGCGAAATTAAACTCTTCCATTGCTTTAGCAGTTGCACCCACAATTCTACTCCAAATTCAGGATAATAGTGCAAAGTGCCTCAACATCTGGAAAAAAAAGAATATGAGAAAATAAAACTTACTGTGGAAATGATACTGGTAAGTGTATTGATGCTACAGTTCTTTGCTGAAAGGTAGTTGTTTCAGGTGGCCCCTATAAAAGAAAATGGGAGTTGGATACCAAATTCAAGTCCACAAAGGAAATTTAAATTAGGTCTATGCTAAATGTAGCACTTTCAAACATTATCTCTGAGTATTTTCATCAGAATATTCTATGTTCAAAAATATTTTTGAAATATATGTGCCACAACACTGTGCTGTGGGGAAGTAAAAAAGTAGAATAACAATAGAAGATAGCTCACAGTATAGGGGCAGTTGGAAGGCACAGGCTGTACATATTGTAGGAACTCAGAATCAAGAAATAGAACTGTATGGAATATGAAAGGATTCATGTAAGAAGTGAAATTTAAGGATAGGGAGAAGTCGTACATGTGGAGAGGAACACAGAACAGAACTGATGTTCAGTGAGATGTTCTAGTATAGCAGCGCCGACATCTATTCTGTGTGACCGGTAATCCATTCTCAGTGGTCGCTGTACTTGGCAAATTGGAAGTTAGACATCCTTAAGATCACCCCAGTAGGCATTCTTGGACATAGCTGTGGAAGTGGCTATAGGGTGGTCGGGGATCAGTTCAATTTTCCCAAGCTATCAAAAGGTAACAAAATGATCAGAATTAAAGATGTGTTTTAAATTGTTGCTGTGTTCAGTTAAGTCATATGCTGTGTACACTTTTTCTTCTGAGATTATACAACAGGGAAGCCACAAAGAAAGAATTAGTCAAATTGACATCAGTCTTAAACTTCATTATCATACAATCATAGATATCAAACTGACAAACACACTCAATGGGTATAAATGATTATTATTATTCTTTACCAGAATAAGAACTGCACGGTCTCTTATAACACTTGGATCCAATGTCAATCCCTTGTCAGGACAAACTTTAAAAGAATATCATCAAGAAATCTCAAAAAAAAGAGAAAGAAATAGCAAAGCTGGTCAGTCTTGTCTTGCAGGTACTTCTGCTGTTTCACCTTTTGAGGTAAGTAGCCTCAGGGACATGGAACCAATTTTCAGTAGCAATTTGCTATGATATTGAATACACATCTCAATACCTTCATAGATAGAAAAGGAGGGTTTGATTCATCAACACTTTCCTTTAGGTCAGCAAACACTCAGGGAACAATTAGACTGTTTATAAAGCCTTGGTACCTGGAATAGTGCGAAGTCAATTTAAAAAATATATTGAATATGTGAGCTTTCCCAAATTGTCATCAACCGTTATGACAAGCTATTAAAGAAGCTATTGTAGAGGACTGAAGGAGCAGCTGATTTCAAAACAGTAAATCAAGTCTTGGTCAAGAGCACTGATGAAAAGAGAACAGGATTCTTGCTGTGTTTATGAGTGGCTCAAGACAGCTTTAAAACACATCAATCACAGGTAGGCAGCATGCTCCGGTCCATGCCCCCAACTCTCAGTGTGACCTTTTGTGAGTCACCAGACGGCTTTCAGGCTCGGTTACTCAGCCGAAAACAAAGCCGAAGAGCAGAAACTTCAATGAAAAACAGGCACTGCATCGCTAATGAGATTTCCTGGGGAAATAAATTCCTCACCTCTACCACCCCTCTCCGTGACCCTCCCCACTCTAGACCACCACGTCCCACACTGTCAAGAGAAGGTGGACAAAGTGAAGTGTTTAAGGCATGTGGCTGTTCTATGCTCCCAGATTCAGAAGGATTTATTGGGAAGAGTTCACTGTGCTTACTTAAAACAGAAAAGCCATAGAGAAAGAAATGGCCACATTCTTTTACTTTAGAAATCTGAGCACTACGGATTCAGAGTCTCTCAATCAGCCATGGTTTGCTTAGAGATTTAGGAGGGCTGACCAAGGAATCTCACCCTTTCAGTCAGTTCTAAACAGTTTATGACTGTATAACCAGTGCTGTGAAGTATTTCCACTCCCTCTTCGCAAACATCCTTCATTATTGTGAACTTTCTGCTAAAATTATAAGATTAGAGTTTCATGAACATGTAACGCTATGACTGTGGATAAAACAAAGTGTAGAACAGAATAGCTAGAATAGCAGCTTCTTAAGAGGGTAGTAAAACAGGCTGAGGGTGTTCTGGAGTTTGGAAATGCCACCAATGCTGTCAGCCTCCACAGTTTCATGGTGCAGTCGGCCACCTGCGGGAGAAGGAAGCTCAGAAGGAAGACATGGCAGACAGAACCTGCGGCCCTGGAGAATGAGACTGCACTTTTGTTTTTAAGACTGTTGGTACCCTGGGGTTGCGGTCCTCATGCACACACATACACACAGACACACAAGTGTCTGTCCGGCACACATGTCCTCCTTCTGAAGCTAGCCCCCCTTGGAAAGGTTACACATGACTGAACACCACTGAATCAGTCAGTCTATTTAGTGGGCTTGTAGGAAAAGCTGACGATATTACGGCTCCAAGGCAGGCTGCCACCCCAGCGCCTCAATCGTAACTAATGGGGGTTTTAAAAGGGAGATGAGAAAATATCATGCAGATAAAATACAGAGATAGGAGAAAAGACCATAACCTCAATCTGCAAAATGTAATAGCTTTGTCAAAATAAAAGCCAAAGCTAAACTCTCCTGCTGCTGCACACCTCCCAGCTCAAGGGAACTGTTCAAGCAGAGAAGCATTTTCTATTAGCACAAACTCCGAATGCAGCAGGGAGAAACTCAGCCATAATATCTGCACAACGGCCCCTCCATGCAAACACCATTCCAGTAATGGAAAATTTTAATGATGTAAAGCAGCAAGGTCACACGATATGTCCAGGCAGCCCTTGGAAAGACACTGCCTCGGCAGATATTACAGAGGAGAGCTCAGAATTGCTCTTGGTTCATTAGGCTTTGCCTGAGGGTTTTTTTCTTCCACTATTAACTACAAACAAGGTTGAGGTTCTTGTTACTCAGTTCCTTGTATGCAATACAAAGAGGTGAAGGGCAGGGTTTGTAAATACAGAAAGGCAGGCAGCTTAGACGTGTTTTTACAATACTTGAAATATTCTCTCTGAGTCGCCTTAAATATGAAAATTGCAAAAGCCTTATCAATGTTGCAGTGTTTTTTTTTTCCCTAGCAGAACTTTTTATCTATTCGTGTATAGATAAAGGTAGTATATGCACATAAATATACACACATGGGGTGGACTGATTCCCTCCCCTCCATCCAGCACCAACGAATCTTCTTACAGTTTGCCTCCTTCTTCCAGCTTTATGACCCCATTGAGATCGCTCTTACTGTTTTCTTCCTCGTTACATTTTGATATTTCAAAGCATGGCCTGGATCTCACTCCCATCTCCCTGCTCCACATTATTAATGAATTGGAAAGCAGACATCATTAGTTTTCGGAGACCATTTCTTTTAAAATTTACAGACCCCTTCATCTGAATCCCCAGAGACAGTCTGCTGTTCTCATCTTAGAATCTTATTAGCATCATATCTTCTGTACCCTGCCATGCAAACTGCATGGCTATGCACTTTCTAGCACTTGACCCTTTTGCGGACGGAATTAATTTACTCTTTGAAGATGCAGCAGCATGCTGTTGTGCTTGTTAAAGAAAGAAAAGCCAAGCAAGGAGATGGCAAAGCCAGCAAAGAAAATTCCTGATTTAAAAGCAAGCTCTTATAAGGGAAGTTAGGTGGAGACTGGCCAGCAGAAACTAATAGCTAGTAAGTATTGATAGAAATAGGCAAATTAGCTGATTAGCAGGGATCGCTGAGAATTTCTGCATCCAACTACTAACAAGCATTGGAACAAGCTCCCTGGTATGGAACAGATTGCAGGATTCGTTTATACTAGAACCTTTCATTCTCAGACATCTCTTTGACTTAGTATGACCCAGGTCAGCATTAGAAGACAAGTGAAGTAGCTAATTCTGATTTGGTCGAACAACTTTATTGTCTGCTGAAATCTTGCAGACTCATTTACTCAGTACTCACTGTGTGCCAGACATTATTCTAAATGCAGGAGATACAATAGTGAGTAGCATGACATCCCTTCATCGGATGAACTTATTTTTTTACTAAGGGAGTGAAACAATAGAAAGCAAAGAGACAATTAAAAATATAACTTCAGGGCTTCTCTGGTGGCTCAGTTGTAAAGAATCTGCCTGCCAATGCAGGAGACCAGGGTTTGATCCCTGGTCCAGGAAGATCCCACAAGCCACAGAGCAACTGAGCGCGTGAGCCACAACTACTGACTGAACCTGTGCTCTTAAGCCCAGGAACTGCAATGACTGAGCCCATGCACTGCAACTACTGAAGTCCATGTGCCCTAGAGCCTGTGCTCAGCAACAAGAGAAGCCACTGCAACGAGACGTCCCCATACTGCAACAAAGAGTAGGCTCCACTTGCCACAGCTAGAGAAAAGCCCATGAAGCAATGAAGACCCAGCAGGGACAATACACACACACACACACATACACACACAAAACTTCAGATAGCTATGAGTGCTGTGAAGAAAAATGAAGCCATTTCAAAGATTAGAGAGTATCAAGGGGAATTATTTGAAACAGAGTGATCTGTTATAGAGTTGACATTCAAGCTGGGGCATTAATGACGTATAAAAGCAAGTCCTCTGAAGATTCTGGGGATGAATATTCCAGATGAAATGTAAAGGCCTGGAGACCAGAACATGTTGGCATATTAAAATTTAAATATAGCTGATGTGGCTGGAGTGGAGTGATAGAGGAGAAAGTACTGGAACAAATAAGTAGTGACCAGCAGTAAACTCTTAAAGGTCATGATAAAGAGCTTGAATTTTATCCTAAACATGATGGAAGCAATCGAAGGTTATGTGTTTATGCTTTAAGGTGACTCCTGCTGCTTTGTAAAGAATAAACTCGAGGGTAAAGATAGGGAAGCAGAATGAAAGCAATGAAACCAGATAGAAGGGTATCTTAGAAGCCTGAAAAAGAAATTATTATGCTATCTTGAACCATAGCAGTGGAGATGAGACATGGTGGGATTCAGGATCTATTTTGGAGACAGAGCTATAGAACTTGTTGAGGAATTGGATGAGGAATAGAAGGGTGATGATGACTTTAACTGAGTGGCAGAAGAGTGAAGTGGAACAGATTGAAAATGAAATAAAAACTTCATTCTGGCCAGGTTAAATTTGAGATGACCATTAAACATCCATAAGTAGATGGTGTGGGACTCACAAAGAAATCTGGAGTTAAGAGAGAGAAACATTTTGTAACCACAAACTTATAAGTATCATTTCAACCCATGTAACTGGATGAGATCATTATAGGATTAAAGTTGGACACAGAAAAGGCCCAAAGATGGCTTTGGGACATTCCAAAAGACAGAGATCACAAAGAAGAAAATGAGACATCAAAGGAGACTGAAAAGGAGTAACCAGCATTGTAGGAGAACAACCCAGAAAACATCACCAAACAACAACAACAAAAAGAAACTTGAAAAAGGAAGAAATAACCAATAATAGAAAATGCCACCAGGAATTTGAGTGAAATAAGAACTGAGAATTGGTTATTTGATTAATAGAAGGGGAAGGTAGTGGTTGTAGGTAGTAGATTTGATTATAGGAGGATACTATCTCTCCTGATAGTTTTACTTTTTTTCAATGATATGACATGAAATTGTAAACTAACAGTCAGTGATATAAAAGATGGTTTGACATTTGTAGTGAAAATATTTAAATGTGAACAGTCAGCATGATCATATGTTTTCTCCTAACCACATTTATCTGTTAGTTAGAGTTGAGAGTGGGTGGTATGACGGATTTACCAATATTTGGTTTATCAGCAAGTTAAATAAGGAAAATAAGGGCAAGGCAACATATAGGATAATGATTACAGTGAGGGACCATGGGATATTATATTGATGATATGAGGATTGATTGTATGAGAAAAGTATGAGGCTGAATCAATTGATGGGTGGGTATAATGGTCTGAAGAATTGTTGGCATATGGATACTGAAGTTTGAGTGAGCTGGAAACATTAAGCATTTTTTTAAATGTGATTATTAAATTTAGATTTTAGAAGTGGTATAGTAGGTATCTAGAGCTTCCTAGGTGGCACTAGTGGTAAAGAATCCACCTGCCAATCCAGGAGTTTCAAAAGACTCTGGTTCAATCCCTGGATCTATAAGATCCCTCTTATAGAAGCAACTCTGCTTCAGTATTCTTGCCTGGAGAATCTGAGGGACAGAGGAGCCTGGCAAGCTACAGCCCAAAGGGTCACAAAGAGTTGGACGTGACTGAGTAACTGAGCACATATGGAATAACCAGGTTATTGTCATAGCAAGAGATTGAAATGAATATTTTTGAGATGAGGTTAGTAATGGAGGGTTTTTCTTTTTTCACCTGATGACAGACCTGGAGTTCCAAAAAATATAGTAGGAGGGTTTGATGGAAATAGAAAGGGAAGGGAAGCTGGGTCAGGCTTGGGGAGGTAAAGAGCCACATAGAGATAACCATGATGATGACCTTAGAGTGTTCAGTGCAGCTGCCACTAGCTATATGTGCCTAGTCAGAATTAAGATGTGCTGAAATATAAAACACACACTGGGTTTTGAAGACTTAGTACCAATAAAAAAAAAAGAATTTAAAGTATATCATTAATATATTTGTATTGATTAACTGTTAAAATAGTATTCTGGACATATTGTGTTAAAGAGAATACATTATTAAAATTTAATTTCATTTTTTAAAAACTTAAATGTGGCTACTAGAAAACTGTAAGTTACATATATGTTGTTGCGGTTCAGTCGCTAAGTCGTGTCTGACTCTTAGCGACCTCATGGACACCAAGTTTCCCTGTCCTTCAATATCTTCCGGAATTTGCCTAAGGTCATGTGCATTGAGTCGGTGATACTGTCTAACCATCTTATCCTCTGCTGCCCTATTCTCTTTTTGCCTTCAGTCTTTCCCAGCATCAGGGTCTTTTCCAATGAGCTAGCTCTTCATAATGTAATCTAATGTAAATTACATATATAACATGCACTATATTCTCATTGGGTGGTACTGCTTTAGCAACTTCCATTCCTGGTGGTGACCTGAACAGGGATGTTAGGCATGCTGGGATTAGATCTGATAGCTTCTTAGGGGAAGTTAGGACATCAATTCCAGTTATGGCTATCCTTTTGGGAGTGGTTTTTTTCTATCCTTGTTACTTAGAGTACAGTTCTTGGATCTGTGGCACTGGCACCATCTGGGAGCTTGTTAGAAATGCAAAATCTCAGAGTCTGTCTCATATCTACTGAAACAGAATCCAAGTATGTTTTATGCATATTAAAGTTTGAGAAGCAATGCTTGAGATAGTTTCTAGTGGTGAGGCTGATGACGTTGAGGCTAGAGAAGGAAGAGGGTTCTGGGAAGACCTTGCTAGGTAAGAAACAGTCTTCAGTTCAGTTCAGTTCAGTCGCTCAGTTGTGTCCGATTCTTTGCAACCCCATGAACCACAGCATGCCAGGCCTCCCTGTTCATCACCAACTCCCGGAGTCCACCCAAACCCATATCCATCAAGTTGGTGATGCTATCTAGCCATCTCATCCTCTGTCTTCCCCTTCTCCTCCTGTCCCCAATCCTTCCCAGCATCAGGGTCTTTTCCAATGAGTCAACTCTTTGCATGAGGTGGCCAAAGTATTGGAGTTTCAGCTTCAACATCAGTCCTTTCAATGAACACCCAAGACTGATATCCTTTAGGATGGACTTGTTGGATCTCCATGCAGTCCAAGGGACTCACAAGAGTCTTCTCCAACACCACAGCTCAAAAGCATCAATTCTTCGGTGCTCAGCCTTTTTCACTGTCCAACTCTCACATCCATACATGACTACTGGAAAAACCATAGCCTTGACTAGGCGAAACTTTGTTGGCAAAGTAATATCTCTGCTTTTCAATATGCTATCCAGGTTGGCCATAACTTTCCTTCCAAGGAGTAGACATCTTTTGATTTTGTGGCTGCAATCAAAATCTGCAGTGATTTTGGAGCCCACCAAAATAAAGTCTGACACTTTTTCCACTGTTTCCCCATCTATTTCCCATCAAGTGATGGGACCAGATGCCATGATCTTAGTTTTCTTAATGTTGAGCCTTAAGCCAACTTTTACAGTCTCTTCTTTCACTTTCATCAAGAGGCTTTTTAGTTCCTCTTCACTTTCTGCCATAAGGGTGGTGTCGTCTGCATATCTGAGGTTATTGATATTGCTCCTGGCAATCTTGATTCTAGCTTGTGCTTCTTCCAGCCCAGCGTTTCTCATAATGTACTCTGCATATAAGTTAAGTAAGCAGGATGACAATATACAGCCTTGAAGCACTCCTTTTCCTATTTGGAACCAGTCTGTTGTTCCATGGCCAGTTCTAACTGTTGCTTCCTGACCTGCATACAGATTTCTCAAGAGACAGGTCAGATGGTCTGGTATTCCCATCTCTTTCAGAATTTTCCACAGTTTATTGTAATCCACACAATCAAAGGCTTTGGCATAGTCAATAATGCATAAGTAGATGTTTTTGTGGAACGCTCTTGCTTTTTCGATAATCCAGAGGATGTTGGCAATTTGATCTCTGGTTCCTCTGCCTTTTCTAAAACCAGCTTGAACATCTGGAAGTTCACAGTTCATATGTTGTTGAAGCCTGGCTTGGAGAATTTTGAGCATTACTTTACTAGCATGTGAAATGAGTGCAATTGTGCGGTAGTTTGAGCATTCTTTGGCATTGCCTGTCTTTGGGATAGGAATGTAAATAGAAATAGTCTTATCAGCGGGTGATTTCCAAGATGGAAAAGAAGCAGTTAGATCTTAGATAACTATGAAGTCTCTGGAAATAAAATCTCTAATATGTTAGCTGCAATTGAATTGTGGCTACTCTGAATTGAGATGTACTGTAAGCATAAGATACACAACAGGTTGTGAAGACTTCCTTTGAAAAAAGGAATGTAAAATACATCATTAATAAATTTAACATGTTGATAATATGCTGAAATGATAACATGCTAGATATATTGGGTTAAAAACATATGGTAAAAATTAATTAAAAAAATGTAATATTAGAAAATTAGTATTCTTATATGGCTCATATTACATTTCTGTTTGAGAGCACTGCTCCAGATTAGACCAGTAAAGTCTCCAGGATATTCCTATACAGACACATTCTTTGTGGCAGGGGCTGGGAAATTATGGTCCACCAGCCAAACCTGGCCCACCAGCTGTTTGTATTTATTGGAATACAGCCATGTTTGTTCTTTTTACATTGTCCATGGCTACTTTCATGGTGCAATGACAGAATGGAGTAATTATGGCAGAGACTGTATGACTCAGAAAGTCTAAAACTTTTATTATCTGGCCCTTTTTTGAAAAGGTTTGCTGAACCCTGCTGTAGAGGGAAGATGCAGAGGTCTGTTTTCTATTTCAGGATAATTTAGAATTCATAGTCAGACTGGAGAAAGCGTTTGTTTACAGTTTGACCATATCTAGAAAAATATTCTCTTGATAGCTGAAAATCAGGATTAGAATCCTTTACCTTTTACAATTGTATATTTAACCACACTATTCATTTACATTATTGAAACAATAATTATGTTCCCACTTAAAGTATTTTTAATAGAAAACACTTTTTAGAATTTATGAGGCTTTATTTGTTAGCTTGGATTCTAACTGTAGCCAGATGCTATGAAGTTTTTAATCATTTAAATTGGTTAATTTTCCTTTTATTCTCCTATTATCCATTGAGAAATCACTTAGTAAGATGGTACCAAGTGCTGGAAGTACATAGTAAAAACTTTGAAAATGATGAGATGTGATACAGATTCAAATTAACCCTTTGAGAGGTAATGATGTACCCCTTAATAATATGAAAAGGAATAAACTTATTAAGATTATTATTTCTTGCCTTAATTATTCTTTCATTTCCATTTCTGCTATACCACCCTAGTTTGGAACTTTAGTTAAGTTCTATGCATTATGCCAACATTCTTCCCATTTGACTTACCCTTTCTAAAGTTTATTTCCCTCTCTAATCTGTTCTCATAGAAAAGCTATGACAAACTTCCACAGCATATTAAAAAGCAGAAACATTACTTTGCTGACAAGGGTCCATCTAGTCAAAGCTATGGTTTTTCCAGTATACATGGATGGATGTGAGAGTTGGACTGTAGAGAAAGCTGAGTGCCAAAGAATTGATGCTTTTGAACTGTGGTGTTGGAGAAGACTCTTGAGAGTTCTTTGGACTACAAGGAGATAAAACCAGTCAATCCTAAAGAAAATCAGTCCTGAATATTCACTGGAAGGACTGATGCTGAAGCTGAAGCTGCAATACTTTGGCCACCTGATGTGAAGAGCAGACTCATTAGAAAAGACCTTAATGCTGGAAAAGATTGAAGGCAGGAGGAGAAGGGGATGACAGAGGATGAGATGGTTGGATGGAATCACCGACTCAATGGGCATGAGTTTGAGCAAGCTCCAGGAGTTGGTGATGGACAGGGAAGCCTGGTGTGCTGCAGTCCATGTGGTCGCAAAGAGTCAGACAATTGAGTGACTGAACTGAACTGAATCTTTTCTCCTTGTCATCTCTAGACTAACATTTAAGTGAAAGTCACTCAGTCGTGTCCGACTCTTTGTGACCCCATGGACTATATTGTCCATCAAATTCTCCAGGCCAGAATAGTAGAGTGGGTAGCCTTTCCCTTTTCCAGGGGATCTTCCCAACCCAGGGATCGACCCAAGTCTCCCACATTGCAGGCGGATTCTTTCCCAACTGAGCTACAAGGGAAGCCCTTTAAAATCCACTCCTTGAAATTTCTGAAGGTCTGCTGAATTAAAAAAAAAATCCTCTATTAGAGTCATAAACTGGTCCTAGACAATCTTATAATCTTATTTTCCATTCTACAGCATTTCCACATTGCCATAAGTACAAATCCCGATTTCTCAGATTGGCTCACTCCTCTACATTCTTTCTTAAAAGATTTGATTAAGGTTATTATCTTTAGTCCACACTAAAACAATCACCATCTAAAATGTTTCACCGTCTCCACTCACTTACCACTTTAATCTAGGGGTCAAAAAACTGCTAGAGAATTTTCCTAAATTATAAAACTTGTTACACTTTGTCCCATGGTAACAACAACAAAGAGACAGATAAAATTAAAATCATCCAAACTGTGGTACAGGCAAGGCAGTCATGATGAATCCACTTAGAAGATAAGCAGCAAAAGAAAGAAGGAAGGAAGGAACCCTTCAATGCTAAGTAGTCAAAAAAAAAAATCTGTGAAAAATGGAGAGATTTTGTAGGGTCAAGAGGAAACCAATGAAGCTATCAGCAATAATGAGGGTTAATGGGGTCAGATTGGAGTCTGTAGGAACCCCATACACACTATTAGTTCACTTGGCATAATAATTCTTTCTCCACCTCAAATTTTGTTGATAGAGCATCAGTGAGGGCAGGGCTTAAAATAATGAAGAATTTGAATAATCTTTTACATTCTTGAGATCCTGGAATTTAGGACTTTGGTGTAGCTAAAAACAAAGATGAATGGAAATTAGCTGCAACTGCATGCCAATCTCCTCTAAACTTAATACTGATAAAAGGGATTAAAAGCGCGGCAGCTGCGACTGTGCACAAGCTTGGCAAAAGGAGCTTCCCCATGTCAGAGGACAGGGGCGACAGCTGCTAGGAGCTTTCCTATGCCGGAGGTCAGGGGCAGTGGCCAGGAGGAGCTACCCCACGTCCAAGGTAAGGAGCAACGGCTGCACTTTGCTGGAGCAGCCGTGAAGATATTTCCCACATTTAAGGTAAGAGAAAACTAAGTAAGATGGTAGGCACTGAGAGAGGGTATCAGAGGACAGATAGACTGAAACCACAATCACAGACAACTAGCCAATCTGATCACATGGACCACAGGCTAGTCTAACTTAATGAAACTAATCCATGGTGTGTGGGGCCCCCAAGACAGACAGGTCATGGTGGAGAAGTCTTAAGAGAATGTGGTCCACTGGAGAAGGGAGTGGCAAACCACTTCAGTATTCTTGCCTTGAGCACCCCATGAACAGTACGAAAAGGCAAAAAGATAGGACGCTGAAAGATGAACCCCCCCAGGTCGGTAGGTGCTCAGTATGCTCCTGGAGATCAGTAGAGAAATAACTCCAGAAAGAATAAAGGGATGGAGCCAAAGCAAAAACAACACCCAGTTGTGGATGGGACTGGTGATAGAACCAAGGTTTGATGCTCTAAAGAGCAATATAGCATGGAAACTTGGAATGGTAGTTCCATGAATCAAGGCAAATTGGAAGTGGTCAAATAGGCGATGACAAGAGTGAACATCGACATTCTAGGAATCAGTGAACTAAGATGGATTGGAATGGGTGAATTTAACTCAGATGACCATTATATCTACCACTGTAGGCAGGAATCCCTTAGAAGAAAAGGAATAGCCACCATAGTCAACAAAAGAATCCAAAATGCAGTACTTGGATGCAATCACAAAAACAACAGAATGATTTCTCTTCATTTCCAAGGCAAACCATTCAATATCACAGTAATTCAAGTCTATGCCCTGACCAGTAACGCCGAAGAAGCTGAAGTTGAACAGTTCTATGAAGACCTACAAGACCTTCTAGAACTAACAATAGGAATGCAAAAGTAGGAAGTCAAGAAACACCTGGAGTAATAGGCAAATTTGGCCTTGGAGTACAGAATGAAGCAGGAGAAAGGCTAATAGAGAATGCACTGGTCATAGCAAACACCTTCTTCCAACAACACAAGAGAAGACTCTACACATGGACATCACCAGATGGTCGACATTGAAATCAGATTGATTATATTCTTTGCAGCAAAAGATGGAGAAGCTCTATACAGTTAGCAAAAAGAAGACTGGGAGCTGACTGTGGCTCAGATCATGAACTCCTTATTGCCAAATTCAGACTTAAATTGAAGAAAGTGGAGAAAACCCCTAGACCATTCAGCTATGACCTAAATCAAATCCCTTATGACTATACAGTAGAAGTGAGAAATTTATTTAAAGGACTAGATCTGATAGAGTGCCTGATGAACTATGGATGGAGGTTCATGACACTGTACAGGAGACAGGAATCAAGACCATTCCCAAGAAAAAGAAATGCAAAAGAGCAAAATGGCTGTCTGAGAAGGCCTTACAAATAGCTGTGAAATGACGGGAAGTGAAAAGCAAAGGAGAAAAGGAAAGATATACCCATTTGAATATAGAGTTCCAAAGAATAGCAAGGAGAGATAAGAAAGCCTTCCTCAGCGATGAATGCAAAGAAATAGAGGGAAAATAATAGATTGGAAAAGACTAGCGATCTCTTCAAGAAAATTAGAGATACCAAGGGAACATTTCATGCAAAGATGGGCTCAGTAAAGGACAGAAATGGTATGGATCTAACAGAAGCAGAAGATATTAAGAAGAGGTGGTAAGAATACACAGAAGAATTGTACAAAAAATATCTTCATGACTCAGATAATCATGATGGTGTGATCACTCACCTAGAGCCAGACATCCTGGAATGTGAAGTCAAGTGGGCCTTAGGAAGCATCACTACGAACAAAGGTAGTGGAGGTGATGGAATTCCAGTTGAGCTATTTCAAATCCTGAAAGACGACGCTGTGAAAGTGCTGCACTCAGCATGCCAGCAAATTTGGAAAACTCAGCAGTGGCCATAGGACTGGAAAAGATCAGTTTTAATTCCAATACCAAAGAAAGGCAATGCCAAAGAATGCTCAAACTATCACACAATTGCACTCATCTCACATGCTAGGAAAGGAATGCTTAAATTCTCCAAGCCAGGCTTCAGCAATATGTGAACCGTGAACTTCCAGATGTTCAAGCTGGTTTTAGGAAAGGTAGAGGAACCAGACAGCAAATTGCCAACATCCAGTGGATCACTGAAAAAGCAAGAGAGTTCCAGAAAAAACATCTATTTCTGCTTTCTTGACTATGCCATAGCCTTTGACTGTGTGGATCACAATAAACTGTGGAAAATTCTTCAAGAGATGGGCATACCAGACCACCCAACCTGCCTCTTGAGAAACCTGTATGCAGGTCAGGAAGCTACAGTTAGAACAGGACATGGAGCAATAGACTGGTTCCAAATAGGAAAAGGAGTACATCAAGCCTGTATATTCTCACCCGGCTTATTTAACTTATATGCAGATTACATCATGAGAAATGCTGTGCTGGAAGAAGCATAAACTGGAATCAAGATTGCTGGAAGAAATATCAATAACCTCAGATGTGCAGATGACACCACCCTTATGGCAGAAAGTGAAGAGGAACTAAAGAGTCTGTTGATGAACATGAAAGAGGAGAGTGAAAAAGTTGGCTTAAAACTCAACATTTAGAAAACTAAGATCATGGCATCTAGTCCCATCACTTCATGGCAGATAGATGGGGAAACATTGGCTGACTTTATTTTTATGGGCTCCAAAATCACTGCAGATGGTGATTGCAGCCATAAAATTAAAAGACGCTTACTCCTTTTAGTAATGGAAACTAATGGATTAGTTTCATTAAGTTAGAAAGTTGTGATCAACCTAGACAGCATATTAAAAAGCAGAGACATTACTTTGCCAACAAAGGTCCATACAGTCAAGACTATGAGTTTTCCAGTGGTCACGTATGGATGTGAGAGTTGGAGTATAAAGAAAGCTGAGCACTGAAGTATTGATGCTTTGAACTGTGGTGTTGTAGAAGACTCTTGCGAGTCCCTTGGACTGCAAGGAGATCCAACCAGTCCATCCTAAAGGAGATCAATCTTGTGTGTTCAGTGGAAGGACTGATATTCAAACTGAAACTCCAATACTTTGGCCACCTGATGCAAAGAGCCGACTCCTTGGAAAATACCCTGATGCTGGGAATGATTGAGGGCAGGAGGAGAAGGGGACCATAGAAGATGAGGTGGCTGGATGGCATCATCGACTCGATGGCCATGGGTTTGGGTGGACTGTGGTAGTTACTGATGGAAAGGGAGGCCTGGCGTGCTGCGGTTCATAGGGTTGCAAGGAGTCGGACACGACCGAGTAACTGAACTGAACTGAACTGAACTGTTATTAATCTAAATATATCTTTAAAAATATTCAGTCCAAGACTGACAAGTTTCCTTGTCATTTCCCTGTGCATTGGTGTATTTTCCCCTTAATCTAGCTTTTCAAAAATGATATATCATTTAAAGATTTAAAGGGCCTAGCTTTTAAAGGGCAAGGTGCGAAGCAGTGGTGTTTAGTTGCAACTCCTTGGCCTAAGGTCTCATCTTCAGTCTACTTGAGGTTGTTAACTCAAGCTTCTAGATTTCCCAGGACAACAACTTCCACATCCCACCATATCCAACTTCTTGGGGAAACCACAATATCAACTCACATGTTTATCACTCTGGTTACAAGTTTCTAGCTCATCTCTGAAACCTGAATATTTTTGCCATTTTTCTGGAAAGTAAGATATATATGCCAGAAGAAATACATTCTATTCTATTTAACATTTCTAGATGATTATAGCAGGAGGATTTCTAGATAATTTAGTCTACCACATTGCCAGATTCAGAAGTTCCCTCAGCGTGTACTCTATTTTCTACTACTTCTAAACCCAAATCCTCTGCCCTGGTCAGGCTTTACCTCTTTCTAATCCTTAATATTTATTTGTGTGTTTTAAGTTGCTTCAGTCGTTTCTGACTTTTTGCGACTCTTTGGACTGTAGCCTGCCAGGTTCCTCTGTCCAAGGGATTCTCCAGGCAAGAATACTGGAATGGGTTGTTATGCCCTCCTCCATGGGATCTTCGAGACCCAGGGATCGAACTCGCATTTCTCATGTCTCCTGCATTGGCAAGTTCTTTACCACTAGTGCCACCTGGGAAGCCCAATATTTATTTAATATTTATTTAACATTTCTGTTCCTTTGCTCATGTTATTTTACCTGACTTGAATACCCACTCTCCCCATTGCTTACCCAAATTCTAGTCCATTTTAGAGTCAGCTCCTCCATGAAGTTTCTTTTTTCTCTAGTCATCATTGACTTCCCTCTCCTCCAAATTCTCCTAGAATTCTAGGCTGTTTTTAGTTCTGAGTCACATGTGATCTTCTATTATTTGCTTTGTTTCTTTTGTCTTGTTTTACACACTCAATTTCTAGACACTGTATTTGAAGAAACATGATGATATTGTGGCTATTAAAGCACCAATGACCTAAGATATTTATTAAGTTATTATTCTTTTCATAAGCTAATTATAATTCATAACAATGTAGCAAATCTGTAACTTGTGTAGACCTCTACTTTAACAATATAGAAATGATCTTTTTTTGTTAAAAAAATCAAAATAATTTTCTGTACTAAATCAACAGCAAATGTCACACATTCCCACTGAATAAAATTCTGCCATCAAATACCATTTGTGATTCTTTAGAGTAATTTTACTGTTTATGGTAATATTATATGCCTTTCAGAGGAAAGTCTACATTGCTTTATAAGTGGAAATTACAGACCTTTCACCTTTTAAAAATTGTGGAACCAGCAAAACATCTGAGAGAGAAGAGCTAAATAAAAATGCAGTATAAAGTTATGTTGTGATGTGATGTCTTCTTAGATGACTTATATGTTGCTAGTTAACATTGTAGAGATCCCCTTTAAGATATTTTCATCCTCATAAAACTTAAAACCTGGAAATAACCATTCATTGCTTTCATTTTATTGGAAATTTCTTACTTTTTAAGATTCTAAGTAAGAAATCTCTTACTTTTATAAGATTTGCTATGGATGGTAATATACTTGATTGGTGAACTAATTCTATCTTCTAAAATGAGGATTCTTGAATTCAAAGAACAATTGTGTTGTCCCCATGGCACTAGAACATCCCCACTTTTGTGTAATCCACAGTGAGATTTGCAGTTGGACTCATTCCTAACGGATTAATCAGCTTTGGAAAGCCAGTGCTCATGCCCGATACAGACTGGCAGGAAGCTGATGAGGCAGCACAATGAATGATCTACCATAAAGGCCATGGGCAAGAGGTGGCCATTAGTCTAGAGCTCAGTAATGCACTCTTCAAGTACATTACTCACCAATCCATCAGGCAACCTACTACAGGACCGAGAGATTCCAGTGCTTTTAAATCTGTTATGCAATGGCTGCCAGCCTGCTCTACATGCCCTAGGTTACAAGGGCACAGTAGTGTGGGAGGAAGGCAATTCATTTGGTGTCATAGCCAGTATTTTTCCTATTCTTTCTTCTGTGTGTACTTAAGAAATAGGCTTTCCATTATCCACAGATTAATAGTGGAGAGAATGCTCTGGTGTCTCTATTAGCATTAACTACTGACAGATAGTTTCCCAGTGCCTAATCGGCAGAATTTTCATTAGCTAAAATGAGAAAAACCTGTATAGGAAAAATATGTTATTTTTCATGCAAAATTACAGCTACATGAATTTTCTACTAAAATAGACTATCAAAACAAACCCAATCTGGTAAATAAAAGTAACAGACATATAAATATGTCAAAACTTAGCTGTAAATCAAAAGTAGCATTTTAAAAAAATTCAGGCATCATTTACCATTTTTAGTCTCTCTGTGCATATACTATAATTATAATTGCAAGTGAAAATTCAGGCAAGAAAAGTGAGGTTTACTAATGGTAAAATTTCCCCATTTGTAGCTAAGAAAAATATGCAATTAAACAAACTACAGTTAAAGACAAAGAGAGAGATCATTGGTTTAACTTATAGTAGCATTATTTATCCTGATAGTACAACTTCCTACTTCTTTAGTGTTTCAATGTTTTTTTTTCTTTCATGATGATAGTAGATGTGATTTAATTTTTGAATGCTCTTACTCAGTAATGTGAAAGGTTGGTAAATCTATGTTCCCACTTTTTAAAAATATTTATTTATTTTGGCTGCGTTGGGTCTTACTTGCGGCACATGGGATCTTTTTCGCGGTGCATGGGCTCTCTAGCTGTGGTGCGCGGGCTTAATTGCCCCATGGCATGTGGGATCTTAGTTCCCTGACCAGGGATCAAACCCACATCTCCTGCTTTGGAAGGTGGATTCTTAACCACTGGACCACTAGGGAAGTTCTGATGTTCCCATTTTTTAAAGTAGCTTGTAAGATGTAAGGGTGTGAGAAGCACAGATCCAGAGCATTCGTGAGTGTAGCAGGGGAAAGGGAGAGGTGTTGTCTCAGTAGCAGTTGTGTCCTGATGACCACCTGTGGGGTCAACATGGTGCTAATCTGATGGGAAAGGAGGGAATTAGGAATTAAGAATTCTTGCTTGAGAAAGACAGTGTTAAAGAGAAGGTTTACACATTGAATATGGTTGTTTAGAATTCCATTTGGGGGTTCACTACAATTCAAAAGTCTTATTCTTGTACGTATCCTTGGCATAGGCTTGGCAGATATGCAGATGAGAGAATGGGGGCAGTTTTAGCAGTTGTTTATGGCCAGTATCTGTTCTGACTGGTTGATGTCCATGCAATAGATATCAATGATTAAGACTTTTTAATATAGCCCCTGGTGTGCTGACGTTCATTTAACTCAGCAGTCATTTTTTGAGCATATATCTAGGCACTAAATTAAAGAAACAAAAGTACACATGGTTTCTAATCCCGAACCTCTAAGCGTATACATATACACAATACATTTAGGTTGAACCATATGATTTTTCAGACATTCAACCTTGACCTATAAAGATGGTGACTTGATATGATTCAGCATAATACAGTTAAGTCTTACTATAAATGTATGCAAAAAATGTTATGATAGCACCCATGAGTGACCAAGCCTATGGGGAGGATGAGTTCACTGGAGACTTTTTTTAAATGGAGATAATATCTGAGTTGTATTAAAAATGTAAGCAAGAAATATTCACTTAACAAAGGAAAGCATCTATGAGGGAAATAGAATAAGAAAAGGGATGGAGAAATGCAAAGCATTTATGACTCAGGTTTTAAAAGTTGATGTTTCCCCACAGTACTTATCTGTAACAAGATTGGCGTTTTTTTCCCCTATGCTTTTGAATTGTTTATATCTTGAATGGATTTTGGATATTTTTTCAATTCGCCAAGTACTAGGAAGGCTTTAATAGGTATCAATGTAGCAGTACCTTCCCCCATGAGCATTCATTTTATGATGATGAGACAGAAGAAAGCAAATGAATGTACCAAGGCATATAAGAGGTAGTGGTTGATGTCATGAGTATTACAGACAGCCTGGCTGTGGATTCCAGCTCCAATATTTACTCTTAGTGGGCCATGGATAAATTATTTAGCCTCTCTTTGCCTCATTTTCCTCATCTGTAGGATACATATAATAATATTATCTTCTACCTCCCATGATAGAACTTGTCTATTTCCTTTGTTAGAAAACAGAAGTGATTTTATGCTCCCAGTTTCTATCTGTTGAATATGAAACATTAAGAGATAAATTTTTTCGGACATCTTTTCCTTCAAGTAAAACATCCCCCTATTTTCAACGAAGTGGGACAAATTTAGAGCTCTCAAGTAGGAAAACTGCTCTTTGAAATTTCTGGGCTACAGCAACACTAGAAATATTGGCACTTCTGATACCACATGCAGTTAAGTCAGTATTTATGATGAGTCCAGGGATTTTGTACTAGGGGGAAGAAAAGTGTCCTGCAACCAAACAACTAAATATTCCGGATAAAAGATTTACAACATCCTTTTAAATATAGAGCCGAGCTCACAATAAAGTAAGAAACATCCTTAGAGGCAAAGAACTAAGCAGAAGCATGAATCCAGAGAGGTAAACATGCTAAAGCCAGCGGCTGCCCTGAGGGCATCTGCCAATCCCCAGTAACCCAGAGCTTTTTATTTGAGAAGCTGGAATGGAAACCCCAATGTAAAATCAGGATTCTGGGAGATACACCTTCAGTGAAAGAGTGAACCAGAAATTCTTCCCTGCAAAGGAGAAATAATAAAACTTCTGTTTTGCCTTGGCTATGGCTGGAAGGGATAAAAAGTCTTTCCTCTTAGTATTTTTAATAGAGTGACATATAATTTATAATTCAAACAGGGAATCTTCTGGGAGATGAAGAAGGTATTACTGTATTAATAATTACATCAGGACAAAGGACATTTTAATTGGGATTGTTTGGGGCAAACCAGAATGTATGAGTATCCTAATTATAACCACAGGTTAGTTGTCACATGGGTATTGGGACTGAAATCACACTAATTATACAGGTTGAAAAATAGCCAAGCTGAGTAATTCTTGGTTGATAATTCTTTCCAGGCACCCAGCAGGAAAAAAAATGTATATCCATTCCAGGAAAATGTATCCTCAACCCTAGCCTCATAGAATTTGCTCAAAATCCCAGTTTACATGATCTTGTGATGGAAAATAAAAAGATAAATCACAAAACTCATGAGGAAACAAGATACTACAAGAAAGAGGCAACATAAATAACAAAGAGAGAAAGCTGATGAAAAAATACTGTATTTCAAATAATGGAATTGTATAATTCAGATTATAAAATAAGTACATTTAATATTTGTAAAGAAATAAAGGAGAGAATAGAAATATGAGCTAGATATAAGAGAACACAAAATACGACCAAAGACTAAAGAGAGTTTTTTTAAGAAAGACAACTATATTTTTTATGGAAAAAATAATTAAAATTTAAAATGCAATGAACAAGTAAACCATCAGTTTTGACATAGATAAAAGGAGAATTAGTGAACTAGAAGATAAAACTAAAGAAATTAGCTAGAATAAAACATAGCAAGACACAGAAGTGGAAAATATGAAAAAGAAATTATATGTGGAGAATGAGGTTTAATAACCTATAATTCGCAGTTTTAAGTGTGATCATAAATAAGGTAAGAAAGACATCTCTTTAACTGTCTTTAAGTTAAAGAAATAATTACTGAGAATTTTTCAGGAATGTTGGACTACATGAATCTTAAGAATAAGAAAGTATAGTTATCCTGAGAAGAATAAATATAAAGAAATCTACATACACATTTTACCTCACCTGAGTGAATCTACAAAGCACCAAATATGAAGAGAGGGTCTTCAGAGCAAACAAAGGGAATGACAATTTACCATGGAAGAAACAATACTGATATCTGACTTCATAACTGCAACAATGGAAACTAGACACCAGGGACACAATATATTTAAATTATTGAGAGAAAATAATTTGCAACACAAAATTATATTCTGAGGAAATTATCTTTAAAGGACACTGGTTAGATATGGGTATGTCTAAATCAACACTGCCTTATCAAATGATACAATTCGTTTTCTGCTTCAGGCAGTAGTGGAATAAATGATATAAAGCAAACTTTTTGGCTGAAAACAACGAGAAATTCTGGAAGACAGATAGATAGAAAGGTAGAAAATAGCAGACAGACAGACATTTATAGACATAAATCTAAAAGTGAAAATTATCAAGTGAAAAACTCATCGAATTGTATACTTAAGACATGTACATTTCACTGTATGTTATTTTAGCTTAAAAAAGGAACTATGAAATATTAAATTTCAGCTGGTAGGCTTGCTTTTTGCCATGATATGAGTTTCTGAAAGGAACTCCTGTGAATTCTAGGCTAGAGCAAATGAGTAAGCATAGTAAGGATAATACAAGCTAGATTTCTCACTGTTGAAGAAGGGAGTTTCAATTATGGAAAGGTGGAAGACTAGAATTTAACATATGGCATTAAACACTATATATAAAAATAAAGTCAAAATGGATTAAAGACTTACATGTAAGACCTGAAACCACAAAACTCCTAGATGACATAGGCAGTATGTTCTTTGACACTGGTCTCAGAATATTTTTTGTATGTCTCCTTGGTTAAAGGAAACAAAAACAAACAAACAAACAAAAAAAACCCCAGTCAAACTTAAAAACAATTGCATAGTGAAGGAAACCACCAACAAAATGAAAAGGCAGCTTACCAAATGGAAAAAGACATTTATTTTCAAATGATATATCTGATTAGAGGTTAATGTCCAGAACATATAAAGTAGTCCTAAGACTCAGTGTGAAAAAAATCCAATTAAATAAGGGGCAGAGGAAACAAGTGAACATTTTTCTAAAGAAGACATAAGATGTCCATGCTCAACAGACATGAGAAGATGCTCAACATAGCTAATCATTGGGAACCTTTTAGAACAACTATTATCAAAAAGAACAGAAATGACAAGTGTTGATGAGGACATGGAGAAAAAGGAAACTGTTGGTAGGAATGTAAATTGGTATAGCCACTGTGGAAAACAGCATGGAGTTTCCCTAAAAAATTAAAAATATAACTCCTATGTGATTCAGCAATTCCCCTCCTGGGTATTTTATTTGAGGGAAACAAAAACTGTAATTCAAAAAGATATAAGCAGCCAGTGCTCACTGTAGCAATGTTCACGAAAGCAAAGATATGGAAAGAACCTAAAAGTCCACTGACAGATAAAGAAAATGTGGTATATACATGCAAAGGAATATTAGTCAGCCAAAAAAAGAATGAAATCTAGCCATCTGACACAACATGGATGGACCTGGAGGTATTATGCTAAGTAAAATAAGTCAGACAGAGAAAGACAAATAC
This sequence comes from Antilocapra americana, assembly GCA_007570785.1. Taxonomy (NCBI): domain Eukaryota; kingdom Metazoa; phylum Chordata; class Mammalia; order Artiodactyla; family Antilocapridae; genus Antilocapra; species Antilocapra americana. The sequence continues at coordinate 3,391,787 of ML664203.1, forward strand.
TGTATGTTTTCACTCATATATGGAATCTACAAAACATAGCAAACAAACAGAACAGACTAACAGATACAGAGAACAAACTAGTGGTTGCCAGAGTAGGGGTTGGGTTGGGGGATGGGCAAAATAGGTGAAGGGGATTAAGAGGTACAAACTACCAATCAGAAAATAAAAAAGTCACAAGGGTGTAATGTATGGCATAGGAAACATAGTCAATAATATTACAACAACTTTTTATGGTATGTAATCTATAAAAATATTGATCACTATGTTGCACATATGAAACTAATAAAATACTGTACGTTAACTGAAGTAATATTGTATCTCAATTTTTTAAAAAAGGATTTAAGATTAAATATGATGTACATAATGCATACACAGACAATGACACATAATAAACACTGAACATGCACTAAAAAAGAAACAACTGACTAAAAAGATAAATTAGTATGATAACACTTCAGTATTCTTGCCTGGAGAATCCCCTATGGACAGAGGAGCCTGGGGCTACAGTTCATGCGGTTGCAGAGTCAAACATGATGACTAAGCGCCTAAGCACAGCACGTGATAATATGTATATTAAATAACTATGTTGAATCCACCCTGGGGTGCAAAACCTCTAAGGTAGCAAAAACAGAAATTCTTAAAATACTGGTGTGTTAAGAAAGAGGATGGCTTTAATGTTTGGACCAGCACTGTCCAACACAAGTTTCTGCAATAATAGAAATGTTCTATAGAACAGTGCTGGTCTAGACATTTGAACGGTCTAATACAGCAGCTACTAGATATATGGCTTTTGAGCACTTGAAATAAAAGACAATACAACTGAGGAACTGAAATTTAAATTACATTTACTTTTAATGAATTGAAATTTAAATAGCCACATGTGGCTAATGCCTATTGGTCAATACAGATCTAGACAACACATCTGTTACAAATATTGTAGTCTTTCAATTCCTTGCTTATATACTTGGCACTTAACTCAAAAGGAGTTTAAAGCACAATGCCATTGCCATAACAAATCTCTTACTATTTCTCTATTTACTTTTGTAAACAAGTTTTCTCAAGGCTTACAATAGCAAAACAAAAACACAAATAAACATTGACTCAGTCAGTCAGTAAAAGTCATGTATAGACACATGAGCTAGTTGGGGGGGAAATGTCCCAGGCACCTCATTAACAGATGGGTTTTGATAAAAATGTACTTTTTTGCTTAATAACTATTAAAATTTGGGTAATATATTTGTTTTGATTAACTGTGTAGAAAAATAATTGTGATGCTAAAAATATTTAATACAAAACAAATCTTAATGCCTAGAGCAGAGATTTCCAAACTTTCTCAGTTTACCAGGCCCTTAGTGTTGCTGTTGTTTTCTTCTTTATTCGCCTTAGGCTAGAAGAGCTCAACAATTTAATAGTGGTAATTCAGGTCATACCCAACAGATGTCGCTGTTTTCCTCTCAAAAATTCGAAACATCCTGCAGTGCACCTGTGAATTGAGTGTAGTGCCAGGGGTGCCTCGGTGTACAGTTTGACATCCATGGATCTAGCGTCTTTGACATTTAAAAAACAAAGCAACTGGCAAATCAGCATAAAGGAGTATTTTATATTCCCAATGTTAGGAGTAGCTTTTAGGAGTGACTAATGGAGAACATAGAGAACGCCAAGAAAAAGGTAGGTTTTAAGAATCCACAAAGGTTACAAATAATTTGGGGGCAGGCTAGTAGTGAATGGTATGATTACATAGGCATCCACAAATGTATTTTGAAGTTTAGATTAAGTATACCATAATAGAAATAGCATCACTGACTCAATGGACATGAGTTTGAGTAAGCTCCAGGAGTTGGTGACGGACAGCGAAGCCTGGCGTGCTGCAGTCCATGGGGTTGCAAAGAGTCGGACACGACTGAGTGACTCAACTGAACTGAACTGAATAGAAATAGATGAATATACACTTATATATATATATGTATATGTATATGTATATATATATGTCAGTGCAATATAACAGGGAAAACATTTTTAATTGTTATATTTGTAAAAAGCTGTATTTAACTTACAAAATAAGCCTCTTTCAGCTGACATCCCATCTTCCAACTCTGAAAGCTGCTTGTGGTCACATACTGAGGTGATTATCTGAGTAGCTATTCCTTGTAGACTGAGTAGACCACGGTAAGAAAATTTCCACTCTGGGAAAGGTTTAAATGAATGAAAGAGACAGAGAGAAGAAAAAATATTGTGAACTGGGAAAGAGAAATACAATGGATGGAAAACAATGTTAAGGAGAGTATAGAAGTAAGAGAAGGGATTAAGGGTTAGCAGGCTTTTCTGGTGGTTCAGATGATAAAGAATCTGTCTGCAGTGCAGGAGAACTGGGTTCAGTCCCTGGGTCGGGAAGATCCTCTGGCAAAGGGAATGGCTACCTACTCCAGTAATCTTACTTGAAGAATTCCATGGACAGAGGAGCCTGGCTGGCTATATAGTCCATGGGTTGACAAAGAGTTGGACATGACTGAGTGACTGAACACATTTTCACTTTCACTAACGGTTAGCATGTTTCTTTGAATCCTGAGAATCCCATAAAGAGTATGAAAAGGCAAAAAGATAGGGCACTGAAAGATGAACTCCCCGGGTCGGTAGGTGTCCAATATGATACTGGAGACCAGTGGAGAAATAACTTAAGAAAGAATGAAGGGATGGAGCCAAAGCAAAACCAACACCCAGTTGTGGATCTGACTGGTGATAGAAGCAGGGTTCGATGCTGTAAAGAGCAATATTACATAGGAACCTCGAATGTTAGGTCCATGAAACAAGGCAAATTGGAAGTAGCCAAACAGGAGATGACAAGAGTGAACATCGACATTCTAGGAATCAGCAAACTAAAATGGACTGGAATGGGTGAATTTAACTCAGATGACCATTTTATCTACTACTGTAGGCAGGAATCCCGTAGAAGAAATGGAGTAGCCATCATAGTCAACAAAAGAGTCTGAAGTGCAGTACTTGGATGCAATCTCAGAAACGACAGAATGATCTCTGTTTGTTTCCAAGGCAAACCATTCAATATCACAGTAATCCAAGTCTATGCCCGGATCAGTAATGCTGAAGAAGCTGAAGTTTAACAGTTCTATGAAGACCTATAAGACCTTCTAGAACTAACACCCAAAAAAGATATCCTTTTCATCATAGGGGACTAGAATGCAAAATTAGGAAGTCAGGAAACACCTGGAGTAACAGGCAAATTTGGCTTTGGAGTACAGAATGAAACAGGGCAAAGGCTAATAGAGTTCTGCCAGGAGAACACACTGGCCATAGCAAACACCCTCTTCTAACAACACAAGAGAAGACTCTACACATGGACATCACCAGATGATCAACACTGAAATCAGACTGATTGTATTCTTTGCAGCCAAAGATGGAGAAGCTCTATACAGTCAGCAAAAGCAAGACCGGAAGCTGACTGTGGCTCAGATCATGAACTCCTTATTGTCAAATTCAGACTTAAATTGAAGAAAGTGGGGAAAACCCCTAAACCATTCAGGTATGACCTAAATCAAATCCCTTATGACTATACAATGGAAATAGATTTAAGGAACTAGATCTGATAGACAGAGAGGCTGATGAACTATGGACAGAAGTTTGTGACATTGTACAGGAAATAGGGATCAAGAACATACCCAGAAAAAAGAAATGTGAAAAAGCAAAATGGCTATCTGAGGAGGCCTTACAAATAAGCAAAGGGGAAAAGGAAAGATATACCCATTTGAATGCAGAGTTCCAAAGAATGGCAAGGAGAGATAAGAAAGCCTTCCTTAGCAATCAATGCAAAGAAATAGAGGAAAACAATAGAATGGGAAAGACTAGAGATCTCTTCAAGAAAATTAGAAATACCAAGGTAACATTTGATGGAAAGATGGGTTCAATAAAGGATAGAAATGGTATGGACCTGAAAGAAGCAGAAGATATTAAGAAGAGGTGGCAAGAATACACAGAAGAACTATATAAAAACGATCTTCACAATCCCGTTAATCCCGATGGTGTGATCATTCACCTAGAGCCAGACATCCTGGAATGTGAAGTCAAGTGGACCTTAGAAAGCATCACTACGAACAAATCTAGTGGAGGTGATAGAATTCCTGTTGAGCTATTTCAAATCCTACAAGATGATGCTGTGAACATGCTGCACTCAGTATGTCAGCAAATGTGGAAAACTCAGCAGTGGCCATAGGACTGGAAAAGGTCAGTGTTCATGCCAATCCCAAAGAAAGGCAATGCCAAAGAATGCTCAAACTACCGCAAAATTGCACTCATCTCACATGCTAGGAAAGGAATGCTTAAAGTTCTCCAAGCCAGGCTTCAGTAATACATGAACCGTGAACCTCCAGATGTTCAAGCTGGTTTTAGAAAAGGTAGAGGAACCAGAGATCAAATTGCCAACATCCGCTGGATCATCAAAAAAGCAAGAGAGTTCCAGAAAAACATCTATTTCTGCTTTACCGACTATGCCAAAGCCTTTGACTGTGTGGATAACAATAAACTTGGAAAATTCTTAAAGAGATGGGAATACCAGATCACCTGACCTATCTCTTGAAAAACCTGTATGCAGTTCAGGAAGCAACAGTTAGAACTGGGCATGGAACAACAGACTGGTTCCAAATAGGAAAAGGAGTACGTCAAGGCTGTAGGTTGTCACCCTGCTTATTTAACTTATATGCAGAGTACATCATGAGAAACACTGGGCTGGAGGAAGCACAAGCTGGAATCAACATTGCTGGGAGAAATATCAACAACCTCAGATATGCAGATGACATCACCCTTATGGCAGAAAAGTGAAGAGGAACTAAGGGGCCTCTTGATGAAAGTGAAAGAGGAGAGTGAAAAAGTTGGCTCAAAGCTCAACATTCAGAAAACTAAGATCATGGCATCTGGCCCCATCACTTCATTAGAAATGGATGGGGAAACAGTGGAAAAAGTGTCAGACTTAATTTTTTTGGGTTCCAAAATCACTGGAGATGGTGATTGCCGCCATGACATTAAAAGATGCTTACTCCTTGGAAGGAAGGTTATGACCAACCTAGACAGCATATTAAAAAGGAGAGACATTATTTTGCCAACAAAAGTCTGTCTACTCAAGCCTATCATTTTTCCAGTGGTCACGTATGGATGTGAGAGTTGGACTATAAAAAAAGCTGAGCGCTGAAGAATTGATGCTTTTGAACTGTGGTGTTGGAGAAGACTCTTGAGAGTCCCTTGGACTGCAAGAAGATCCAACCAGTCCATCGTAAAGGAGATCAGTCCTGGGTGTTCATTGGAAGGACTGATGTTGAAGCTGAAATACTTTGGCTACCTGATGTGAAGAGCTGACTCATTGGAAAAGACCCTGATGCTGGGAAAGATTGAGGGCGGGAGGAGAAGGGGATGACAGAGGCTGAGATTGTTGGATGGCATCACCGACTCAATGGGCATGAATTTTGGTGGGCTCTGGGATTTGGTGTTGGACAGGGAAGCCTGGTGTGCTGCGATTCATGGGGTCGCAAAGAGTCGGACATTACTGAGCGACTGAACTGAACTGAACTTCAAATCTACAAAATGAGGATAGGTGTACTGTCCCTATTATAAATATTCTCTCTGGCATGTTCTATAAACAGTCCCTATCTACAGTAAAAGTTAGTAGTTTGTGGAAAAAGGAGTTCTCAAGAATAATGGACATAGACATATAAAGTCTTGTCATAATGAAATATCTCTAGTTAAACACATACATTTATTTTTAATAAAATGTTAAGACAGCTTATTCACCACTGAAACCATAAATATTTTTTACAATAAACTTGGCAGAATTTAAATAGAGTAGATGTCTTGATTTGCTTATTACTGCTCTGCATTATGAGAGATTGTTCCATTACAAACTAAGGAGTTTTCCACCAGCAGGACTTAAGAGAGCAGAAGGTCCCATCTTCAAATGGCCTATGTGGAAGCAATTTTTTCCAGTCATAATGTAAATTTGAGAAACTCAGGGTTTTCTGAGATGACTTCCTTGTCCTAATTAACTTTTCCCCACTCTTGTTTTCATTTTTAAAGAAATGTATACAATTAGCCCATCTTTCGGTTCCTCATCAGTACACAGGGGACAGTAACAGTCATTTCACTGAGTTGTTGCAGAAGTAAAGATACCATCTGGGCAAGCCTCTGCAATGTCATAAAATGTAAACTATAAAAATTATTATTTTTCTACTCTCTCTGTCTTGCTGTGGCTTAAATGAAACACTGTGTCTTCAGGTTCTTAATAGCAGACTGGAGGCCTACCTTTGTAGATTTTTAGAGATGAATTTATGGCATTGTGGATTATATGGGAATTTAGAGATTAAACAATTTCATCTCTCTCTGCTATGTCCATCACTAGTTTGTTTTATATGATTCTGGGAATTTCCCAAGCTTAAATTCTAAATTTTTCATTCACACTACCTTTCTGAATGTTCTAGATGAATCTTAGTTTGAGCTATCATATACCCACCTACAAATATACTTCTTATCTTCTTTCTAATTCTCTATACAGCACTGTCCATAAAACACTTTAATTTAAATGCCACAACTCTTGAAACATATTGAAAATCAAGTCCATCTCTCTCCAAGAGCTATCTCTACAAATTTTCCCATAATTATCAACAACCCCTTCAGTATTGGGCTTCCCAGGGAGCTCAGTGGTAAAGAATTCACCTGTCAACGCAGAAGACACAGGAGATGTAGGTGAGATCCCTGGGTTGGGGAGATCCCTTGGAAGAGGAAATGGCAATCCATACCAGTATTCTTGCCTGGAGAATCTCATGAAAAAGAAGCTTGGAGGGCTACAGTCCATTGGGTTGCAGAGTCAGACACAACTGAGCAACTGCGCAGAGACGTACCTTCACCTTCAGTATTTGCAAGCTCATAACCTTGGTATCATCTTCATTTTTTATTTTTAGTTCTATTTTGACCTATAGTTACAAATTCTGCTACTTCTTCTTTGTAATAACTTTGAGATTCACTTTTCCATCAACATCATAAATTCATCACACCCCTACTCCCCAATTTTGCTACTTCCCAGCTCTTAGACCTAAACTATCTCATGCGTGGATTAATATAATGGCCTAATAGGATTTCTCCTCATCATTCAACTTTTCCCATACCAACCAAACTTTGAGAATATTTGTATGGTATTATTTATGCTTCATCCCATGTATCCATGGTGGTTGCCTATTCTTTATTTTGTAAAATCATGATTAGTAAGCACATCACTCAAGGTTCTTCATCACTGGAATTATAATTCTGCATCTATTGAGATGATCATATGACTTTCTTTTTCTTTTGAAATTTAAAGAAAAAATTTATTGAAGATCTGAAAAACAATTTCTAAAAGATTAACTTTTCCAGAAAACTGTAGCTACACAATGCATTGCATCTATCATGTCAAAACGTGCATTAGACACAAATACAAAAATCATGAAACAAGCCACCATTCTTCAATCTGAGCAAAGATAAAATGCCTAAGAACAACATGGATGGATGACTCGCAAAGGACGGGCTCTTCACTTTAAGCATCATAAAAAAAAGGGGGAGCACAAATGGATGAGTGTGTTCAGTTATATACACTGAATTGAACCTTTGGCACTAGGAATCAGAGCATTCTGTCATATAGCATTAACACATATTATAAAAGTGCGTAGTGTCAAAGGAATAGAAACCACCAGCGTTCAAAAGCAGCTTTGTCAACTAAGCAATAAAACACTCTACAGTATGTCTGTTGTCCATCACTGAATACACTGGCAGCAACTTTGAAATGAAAAAAAGGAAAGAAAAAGGAGCTGTAACTCCTTTTATTTTCTCTGTTTAAAATCAAACAGAAAACAAACATCAATTTTGTTATACACGAACATTTCCAAAGTACATTGTTTGTATAAGAGAAGGACTAAGAAACAAAATGGTGTTTACAGAGATCAAACGTGGGTGGGTGCACGCGCCTCACACGGCCTTCCGATGGTACTCAGGGGGAGCCACTTCATAATCACTGGCACTAAACAAAGTTGCAGAGTTCTTTGCCAGGTATTTTAGGAAGTCGTGAAGATAATTCAGTGATAAAGCAAGGCTCTTCTCATCCAGAGGTGTATAGGCCAACATTGCTCCAATTCGTACAAACAGTCTCAGGAGATGTGGCGCCCCATACACCTGGGACATGGGTGCATCAGGGTGGTCCGCAAGGATCTCGGCATACTGCGGCCTCTCAAATTTGTAGAGCAGTTGAGTGCCCAGCATCACGTTGAAGTACTCCTTTATCCCGGCCACAACCTCATTGACTGCATACTCCTTATTATCCGTGTTTCCTTGAGATTTCTTATAATTTGCATAATCCTCTAGAATGGAATCCACATTCTTCTTTGCAGGAAGATAAAAAAGCTGTTTTTGCCGGGTAATTAAGTCCCAGTCATCTACAAGCCATGGTTTCAGTTCTTCAGGAATCTTGACTTTAACTTCAACTCTACTCATAAATGTTTCCTCATTTTCAACGGTAGGATCTACTCGAGATCTTTTTTTGCTGAGGAGGCTGAGGTGTCTCGCGGGTGCTGCCACCATCTCCATTTCCAGGTGTCTTCTGTTTGTTCTTTTTTGTTTTCACTTCAATGTTTTTCTGCTGTAACCCAGCAGTCTTCTTTCCAGGGGCAGCCCCTCGCATCTTTCCCTCTGCATACTGCTCCTGATTGGCTTTTTGAAGTTCTCTTTGTTTCTGCAAATTGGTATCCACATACTTGAGTACTCTGCTTTCTGGAACCCATTCATCCCAATTTTTATTCCAACCACTGTAATGGATGAAGTATTTCACTTGTTTATCCTTTATGGCAACTTTTACACACTTTGCTTCATAAAGAAGAGGCCCATGAAAGCACAGCACTCTCTCACCCTCCTGGAATTTAGGCTTCGGGTCCTGCTTCGGCGCCATTTATAAAAGATTCACCGCCGCTGCCTCCTCCTTCTCCCACCACCCCTGACTCGATCATATGACTTTCATACTCCATTCTATTGAGTGCTATATCACATTTACTGACTTGTTTATGTTGAAGCATCTTTGTATCCCAGAAATAAATCCCACTTGAACATTGTATATGATTATTTTATTGTGTTCTTGAATTCAGTTTGCTAGTATTTTGTTGAGGATTTTTGCGTCTATGTTTACCAGGGATATTGGTCTGTAATTTTGTTTCTTGTACTGTCCATTCCTAGCTTTAATATTAGAGTAATGCTGACTTCATAAAATGAGTTTGGAAATATTCCCTCTTCTCAATTTTTCTAAAGAGATTGAGAAGGACTGCCATAAATTCTTTGAAATGTTTGATAGAATTCACCTGTGAAGTCATCTGGTCCTGGGCTTTTCTTTTGGGGTAAGATTTTTGAAAATCAAGTCCATCTCTCTCTAAGAGCTATCTTTACAAATTTTTCCATAATTATCAACAACCTCTTCAGTGTTGGGCTTCCTGGGGAGCTCAGTGGTAAAGAATTCGCCTGCCAATGCAGGACAAACAGGAGATATCGGTGCGATCCCTGAGTTGGGGAGATCCCTTGGAGGAGGAAATGGCAATTATTACTATCAATAATTAATTACTATTTATATAATACTATTTATATTAATAATTAATTACTAAATAATTATTACTATTAATAATTCAGTTGCCTAAACCAGTCTGTTTAGATTTTTTACTTCATGTTCCAGACTTGAAGTTTGCAGGTTTCTAGGAATTTATCCATTTTTTCCAGTTTGTTGACATATCGTTGTTCTTAGTAGTTTCTTATGATAGCTTTTATTTTTGCGGCATCAATTTAATGTCTCCACTTTCATTTGTGACTTCATTTATTTGAGGCTTCTCTCTTTTTTCTTAGTATAACTAAAAATTTGTCAAATTTGCCTATCTTTTCAAAATATCAGCTCTTATTTTTATTGATCTTTTCTATTTTTTTTCTCTTCTCTATTTAATTTATTTCTGCTCTGATATTTATTTCCTTCCTTTTGTTAACTTTGAGCTTAGTTTGGTTTTCTTGAGGTATAAAATTAAGATGTTTCTTTTTTGAGATACTCCTTTTTGTTTAATGTAGGTATTTACTAAATACCTAAAAATCTGCTTCATAGAACTGGTTTGCTGCATCCCATTAGTTTTGATATGTTGCATTTCTATTTTCATTTGTTGTTTTGTGTTTTTTATTCCCATGTACAAAACTTATTCAGTTTTTTCTCTCACTCAGCACATGGAGTTCATTTGCCTTTCCTGGTGGACTGTGACAACTGACAGTCTTTCAGCACACTTATTACCTTTAGGTTCCTTTATTAACGGCTTAAATAAGTCTTTGATATATTTCCTTTCTCTGTTTACATGCAAGTCATGTTTTTAACCTTACTGGTATCATGGATGTCTGTTTCCTTTGCTTAGTGAGTGAAAGTCACTCAGTTATGCCTGACTCTTTGTGACCCCATGGACTATAAAGTCATGGAATTCTCCAGGCCAGAATACGCAAGTGGGTAGCTTTTCCCTTCTCCAGACGATCTTCCCAATCTTGGGATTGAACCCAGGTCTCCCACATTGTAGGTGGATTCTTTTTTTTTTTCTTTTTTTTTATTGTTTTTGCCATACATTGTCATGATATCACCATGGGTTTACATATGCTTCCCCTCCAGAACCCCCCTCCCTCCTCCCTCCCCCCTGGGAAATCTCGCTGCACCAGCCCTGAGCATCAATCCTGGGCTGGCGATTGATTAGACATATGAAAATTAACATGCTTCAATGCCCTTCTCCCATATCATCCCACCCTTACCCTCATCCACAGAGTCCACGAGTCTATTCTATACATCTGCGTTCCTTTTGCTGTCTCGCATGTTGGGTTCTCGTTACCGTCTTTCTAAATTCCATATATATGCGTTATGTATTGTTGTTTTTGCTTCTGGCTTACTTCACTCTGGATAATGGGCTCCAGTTTCGTCAATCTGAGTAGAATTGCTTCAAATGAATTTTTTTTTAATGCTGAGTAATATTCCATTATGTATATGTACCACAGCTTTCTTATCCATTCGTCAGTTGATGGGCATCTAGGTTGCTTCCATGTCCTGGCTATTGTAAACAATGCAGCGATGAACATTACCACAGCTTTCTTATCCATTCATCAGTTGATGGGCATCTAGGTTGCTTCCATGTCTTGGCTATTGTAAACAATGCAGCGATGAACATTGGGGTACACGTGGCTCTTTCAATTCTGGTTTCCTCGGTGTATATGCCCAGCAGTTGGATTGCTGGGTCATATGGCAGGTCTATTTGCAGCTTTTTAAGGAACCTCTACACTGTTTTCCATAGTGGCTGTACTAGTTTGCATTCCCACCAACAGTGTAAGAGGGTTCCCTTTTCTCCACATACTCTCCAGCATTTATTGCTTGTAGACTTTTGGATGGCAGCCATGTAGGTGGATTCTTTACCAGCTGAGCCACAAGGGAAGCCCAAGAATACCGTAGTGGGGAGCCTATCTGTTCTCCAGCAGATCTTCCCAACCCAAGAATCAAACTGGGGTCTCCTGCATCACAGGTGGATTCTTTACCAACTGAGCTTTGCTTAGTGTGCATAAAAAGGCAGGCCTGGTTGCTATCCTTGTAAGGTTGCTCCATGGCTGAAGTCTGGGAAGTTGGATTTCATGAGGTTTCCCACCACCCTGACTAGAGCGGCTCATGGTGCATAAACTGTTTGTACAGACAATATGGTTTGTATTGAATACCTTGTTTCCTTTTAGGAGTATGAAATTTTGGTATGTTTCAGGCACAGGGTGCCTTCATGTTGCAGTTTAGTCACTAAGTCGGGTCTAACTCTTTTGTGACCCCATGGACTGTATGTAGCCTGTCAGGATGCTCTGCTGCTGCGGCTAAGTCGCTTCAGTCGTGTCTGACTCTGTGCGACCCCGTAGGCGGAAGCCCACCAGGCTCCCCCATCCCTGGGATTCTCCAGGCAAGAACACTGGAGTGGGTTGCCATTGCCTTCTCCAGTGCATGAAAGTGAAAAGTGAAAGTGAAGTCACTCAGTCGTGACCGACTCTTAGCGACCCCATGGACTGCAGCCTACCAGGCTCCTCTGTCCATGGGATTTTCCAGGCAAAAGTACTGGAGTGGGTTGCCATTGCCTTCTCCATATTTTCATTCGTTTTAAGGCATTTTAATTTCTCTTTGATTTCTTCTTTGACTCACCGGTTGTTTAGAAGAGTATTGTTTATTTCCACATATTTACAGATTTTCCAGCTTTCTTCCTGTTATTCATTCCTAGTTTCAACTACTGTAGGCAGAAAAGATACTTGGTATGATTTCAGTCTTTCTCAATTTATTAAGACTTGTTTTGTAACCTATTACTCTCCTTAAATTTGTTAAGATTTATTTTGTGGAGGAAACTGATGGCTAAGGGGGTATCTCTTGGCCCTGAGCTGTACTGACTTCGGGATGAGGTGCCATAGGTAGAGAGAAACTATTCCTGCCCTTTTCAGTGCATCTTGGGGCTTCCCTGGTGGCTCAAATGGTTAAGACTCTGTCTGCAATGCAGGAGACCCGGGTTCTATCTCTGTCAGGAAGATCCCCTGGAGAAGGGAATGGCAACCCACTCCAGTATTCTCGCCTGGAGAAATCTCTGGACAGCAGGAGCCTGGTGGGCTACAGTCCATGGTGGTAAAGAATTGGACAGGACTGAGTGACTTTCACTTTCTTTTTAGTGCATCTCTGTTTTTTTGTTTTTGTTTTTTCTTGAACAGTGTGCTGGAACTTCCCCATTGGATTCCTGGACTATATACAAAGATACTCTTATCTGTGAATTATTGTAAAAATTGATGACATGTCAGGGGATGAGAGTATAAAACACTTATTCTGCCATACTGCTGACTAATGACAAAGATAGTGTGATAAAAAATTCCACAGTAAACCAAGAGAACTAAATATTCCTAATGACAGTGCCCTTTCCAAAATTAAGATTTTTTTGAGTATAGGTCTTTGCCTACTAGAAGTTTAAAAGAACTAGAAGAAGTAGGGGGAAGGTAGATACAAAAATGAATCGGAATAAAGAGAATAAAGACAAGTAGATTAGATAGTTATCATAATAGTGCCAAGCAATACATAGATAAGAAGATCAATTTATACTTTAAAATAGTGGCTTGAACATAAAAACTTACACTTTCCCTTTGAATACTCAACTAAAATGTAGAATGATCAAGAAAGGATAAACCCACAGGCCAAAGAAAACAGAAGAGGAGAAAAAATATTAGAATTTAAGAAGTCAGAAGGGAAATGGATTAAGTCAAACAAATTAAACAAATGTCTGAAAATGGAAGGTTAAGCCAGGAGGGAGAGACAGTTCAGAAACAAGTCAAATCATACAACAATCTCATAAATACACAAATTGTAGGCCCTAGATATTTCTGAATGTAGGAGTATAGCTAAGATAGGAAGCAACGAGGACTGGGTAAAAGTCTGTATTACAAAGACTTAGACCTACACGTAGCCTTTGCCAACTATATAGTTGAGCAAACTGGCTCTCTTCTGTCCATTGCAGAAGACTGAGATTTACTCTTTGAAGAAGTACAACCAGTGGGACTTTGAAGTGGAATACCAGATTGGGTGAAAGACTATCCACATCTTCAAAATTGGTGAATTATTGAAACTCTCTGTATTAGTGATAATACTAGCTACTTTTCCAAACTTGGTCCAAAGAATGCTGGAGCCAAGTCTATACTCTCCAAAGAGGAGCTCAGAAAAATCTCTGAAAAATCCATCATAAGGTAAAATATTTAGAAATATTGACATTTAGAAGTTCATAATAAAATGACCAATTATTTTGCCTAACTTGACACCAATAAATAATAATCCACATTCATGCAGAAAGAGTTTTTAAAGATCTTTTTAGTACCTCACACTCAAATACAAATTGAAAGCCAAGGACCAAATATTTGAGTAAAGGTCTTCTCTTGATACACTGAAGAGCCTAATAAGAAAAAAAGAGGATTTGAGGAAAAAAGAAATCAAGAAGGAGAAAATAACCTCATAAGATCTGTAATGAATATTCTCAGAGAATTAAGAAAACATCTTGACTGCATTCACGAGACAAGTACAAGAGACTATTAAAAAAGGAATATTCTCTATGTAGTTATTCTTCAAGTTAAAAAATATAATAGATAAGGTACATTTTTGGTATTAAGTTGTTATACTAAGTCCTGTTTGATTCTTTGTGACCCCACAGACTGCAGCATGTCAGGCTTCCCTGTCCTTCACTATCTCCTGGAACTTGCTCAAACTCATGTTCATTGATTCAGTGATGCCATACAACCATCTCATTTTCTGTTGTCCCGTTCTCTTCTGCCTTCAATCTTTTCCAGCATCAGGATCTTTTCCAGTGAGTCAGCTCTTTGCATGAGGTGGCCAAAGTACAGGAGCTTCAGCATCAGTCCTTCCAATGAATATTCAGGACTGATTTTCTTTAGGATTGACTGGTTTGATCTTCTTGCTGTCCAAGGGACTCTCAAGAGTCTTCTCCAGCACTACAGTTTGAAAGCATCGATTTTTCAGTGCTCAGCCTTCTTTATGGTCCAACTCACATCCCTAAAACCATAGCTTTGACCATACAGACGTTTGTCAGCAAAATGATATTTCTGCTTTTTACTACACTATCTAGGTTTGTCATAGTTTTTCTTCCAAGGAGCAAGTGTTTTTTCATTTCATGGTTGAAGACACTGTCTGCAGTGATTTTAGAACCCAAGAAAATAAAATCTGATGTTTTTGCATCTATTTGCCATGAAGTGATGGGACTGGACACCATGATCTTAGTTTTCTGAATGTTGAGTTTTAAGTCAGCTTTTTTACTCTCCTCTTTCACCTTCATCAGGAGGGTCTTTAGTTCTTCTTCACTTTCTGCCATAAGGGTGATATCATCTGCATATCCAAGGTTGTTGATATTTCTCCCGGCAATCTTGATTCCAGCTTGAGCTTCATCCAGTCTGGCATTTCACATGATGCACTCTGCATAGAAGTTAAATAAGCAAAGTGACAATGTACACTCTTGTTATACTCCTGTCCCAATTTTGAACCAGTGTGTTGTTCCATGTCTGATTCTAACTATTGTTTCTTGACCTGCAGACAGGTTTCTCATGAGACAGGTAAGGTGATCTGGTATTCCCATTTATTAATAAAATTTCCACAGGTTATTGTGATCCACATAGTCAGAGGCTTTACTGTAGTCGATGAAGCAGAAGTAGATGTTTTTCTGGAACTCCCTTGCTTTCTCCATATCCAGTGAATGTTGGCAGTTTGATCTCTGGTTCCTCTGCCTCTTTGAAACCCAGCATGTACATCTGGAAATTCTCGGTTCACATACTGCTAAAGCCTAGTTTGAAGGTTTTGAGAATAACCTTGCTAGCACAAGAAATGGATAAAATTGTATGATGGTCTGAACATTTTTGGCATTGCTCTTCTTTGAGACTGGAATGAAAACTGACCTTTTCCAGTCCTGTGGACAACTGCTGAGTTTTCCAAATTTGCTGACACATTGAGTACAGCACTTAAACAGCATCATCATCTTTTAGGATTTTAAATAGCTCAGCTGGAATTCCATCACCTGCACTACCCTTGTTCCTAATAATGCTTCCAAAGGCCCGTTTACACTCCAGGATGTCTGACTCTAGGTAAGTGACCACACCATTGTGGTTATCTGGGTCATTAAGACTTTTTTTTGTATAGTTCTTCTGTGTATTCTTGCCACCTCTTCTTAGTCTCTGTTAGGTCCTTACCATTTCTGTCCTTTATTGTGCCCATCCTTGCCTGAAATGTTCCCTTGTTATCATCAATTTTCTTGAAGATATCACTAGTCTTTCCCATTCTATTATTTTCTTTCATTTCTTTGCATTGTTCATTCCCTTTCTATTCTCCGGAATTCTGCATTCAGTTGGGTATATCTTTCCTTTTCTCCTTTGCCTTTTGTTTCTCTTCTCAGCTATTTGTAAAGCCTCCTCAGACAACCACTTTACCGTCTTGCATTGCTTTTTCCTTGGGATGGCTTTGGTCACTGCCTACTGTACAATGTTTCTTTGGGATGATTTTGGTCACTGCCTCCTATATAATGTTACAAATCTCTGCTCATACTTCTTCAGGCACTCTGTCTATCAGATCTAATCCCTTGAATCTATTTGTCACTTTCACTGTATAGTCATAAGGAATTTGGTTTAGGTCATACCTGAATGGCTTAGTGGTTTTCCCTACTTTCTTCAATGTAAACCTGAATGTTTCTATAAGGCGCTCATGATTTTAGCGACAGTCAGCTCCAGGTTTTGTTTCTGCTAAGTGTATAGAGCTTCTTCATCTTCAGCTGCAAAGAATATAATCAATCTGATTTTGGTATTGACCATCTGGTGATAGCCATGTGTAGAGCTGATTCTTGGGTTCTTGGAAAAAGGATGTTTGCTAAGACCAGTGTATTCTCTTGACAAAACTCTTGTTAGCCATTGCCCTGCTTTAATTTATACTCCAAGGCCAAACTTGCCTGTTACTCCAGGTATCTTTTGACTTCCTACTTTTGCATTCCAATTCCCTATGATGGAAAGGACATCTTTTTTTGGTGTTCATTCTAGAAGGTGTTGTAAGTCTTCTTAAAACCAGTGAACTTCAGCTTCTTTGGCATCAGTGGTTGGGGCATAGATTTGGATTACTGTAATGTTGAATGGTTTGCCTTGGAAACAAAGAGAGATCATTTTGTCATTTTGAGGTTTCACCCCAGTACTGCATTTTGGAGTCTTGTTGACTATGAGGGCTACTCCATTTCTTCTAAGGAATTCTTGCCTGCAGTAGTATCTAAAGGTAATCTGAATTAACTTCGCCCATTCTAGTTCACTGAGTCCTAAGATGTCAATGTTCAGTCTCCATCTCCTGCTTGACCATGCCCAATTTACCTTGATTCATGGACCTAACATTCCAGGTTCCTATGCATTATTGTTCTTTACAGCATTGGACTTTACTTTCCCCACCAGACACATCCACTTTGGCCCAGCTGCTTCATTCTTTCTGGAGCTATTAGTAATTGGCATCTGCTCTTCTCCAGTAGCATATTGAATATCTTCCAACCTGGGAGGCTCATCTTTCAGTGTCGTGTGTTTTGCCTTTTCATACTGTTCATGAGGTTCTCGTGGCAAGAATACTGAAGTGGGTTGCCATTTCCTCCCCCAGTGGACCATGTTTTGTCAGAACTCTTCACTATGACCTATCTGTCTTGGGTGGCCCTGCATGGCATGGCTCATAGCTTCATTGAGTTACACAAGCCCCTTTGCCATGGCAAGGCTGTGTTCCATGAAGAGGATCACATTGTAGAATTATTTAAAGGCAGTATATATGAAGATACAGTCCATGCAATACAATGGCTATTTCAAATTCAGTATAGAACCAACTATAGCTATTTCTCAGCTATTAATTCTTGTCCTGCTTCTTACTAGTCACATAACTTTGAGTAAGTACTTAAATTAATGGGGTCTGTTTTTTCCCCTGTGGCAAAATGTAAAGTCTTTTAAAAACATTAAAAATGGATAATATATAAAGTAAATAAAATACCAGCTTATAGGGAGATCATCATTATTTTTTCTGTTAGAGATGTCATGGAAAAAGATTTAATCAAATAAAATTAACCTTTTGATATTATAATTTCACTTCTTTAGTTTATCTTATTTATAAAAAGGTAAAACTGGAAACAGGTTTGGAATAAATGGAAAGGAAAAAAGGAATAGAATGCAAAACTTCCACTAAAACAATTGCATGAAAATACAAGATTGTTTTCATGGCAATCGCTTGTCAGATGTTGAAAGAGCTTGGCTATAATAGGGCTGAAGATAAGCCAAAAAAAGCAAATCAACATGAAAACAGATAAAATAGAATAAAGATCATATTGTAGCCTCAAAGCACATAAGTAGTTCTCATCCCCCAGCATTCATATACACTTAATCAATCTACCTTCTTCCTACATGCAAGTTCTACTTGGCTCATCAGGAACTTTAGCCCTCAGGTCAACCCTGAAGGAAGAATTAACCTACTTATTGAACCCTTAGGCAGTGTTCATGGTCAGAAAGCCAGAAAGTATTTGAGGAACACACTGAGGTGATCTCAGCATTTTACTGCAGTATCCCACAACCACTGAAGGAAGAGATTAGAAGTGATGTACTATTTTAAGAAAAAGCAGTCTAAAGTCTAAACTTATTCCTTGGTTTAAGTTCTGCTGCCAAACGGAATTCTCAAAATACTTTGGAAGTGTAAATGAATTTAAGATCTATTTTAGGTAAATTATTTATTTTATGAAGAGAGGATAAAATACCACTTAGTTTTAGGTGAGGGACATATCATTAGTATTCACAGCCCAGCACACAAAAAAGCAAAATTTTGAATGACTAAGTTCAGTCTTAACCCAATCTATATTACAACAGTGCAAACAAACTGGTAAATTAAAATGGGTTTGCACTCTCACATCTTAGTAACGGTAAAAAACAGCTGAATGTGAAATATACCCCTGAGAATAACTTGGGTGTTAACAGCCAAACAAACACAAGCCCACAGATTTTCCCTTGCCCTTATTTGCTTCCTCAGTCTGTCAGTGTGCTAATTCAACTGCTGATCTGTTTTAATCCCAACGTTTAGTAGAAATTACAGTGTAACCTCCACTTAGCTGATTCATTATATTGCCCTACATGCTTCTTTCTCTCTATTAAAACATGGCTGATATTCACCTTGCTGAAAGTCCACAGTTAATACACCATCCTCTGGTATGGCCAGGCACTTCTTCCTCCAGTTATGCAGAAGCTTATTAAAAATCACTTGTGTTTGTCTCCAATACTGTTTACGCACATTGCATTTGTTCCTTTTATTACTTAATCTAGTCACCTGTATATAAGCCGATACAATATGAGTGTAAAAAGAAAACTGTAGACTGTACAAACAAGAACAGCAACAAACTTAAACTGAATGCTCTAAAAGGACTCTATAAAGAGGTCACTGAAAATTAACTTGGATTTGGTGTGAATGAGACAATGGGAAAGACTGGAAGAAAACTCGTAAATATCTATAAGCATTCTATATTAAAATTGTTTCAAATGTCTTACTATCTCCAAAGAAAAAATGTGAATCATGCCTCGTGTATTTAGTGTGTGATTTTGGTGAATGTGTTGAGAACACCATTCAATAACCTACACTCAAAAAAAGACCTTGCCAGCTTTATATCTGAGGGTGCTGTGTGTGTGCTCAGTCATATCTGATTCTTTGCAACCCCATGGACTGTAGCCCGCCAGGCTACTCTGTCCACAGAGTTTTCCAGGCAAGAATACTGGAGGGGGTTGCCATTTCCTACTCCAGGGGATCTTCCTGACCCAGGGATGGAACAAATATCTCTTGTATTGGCAGGCAGATTCTTTACCACTGAGCCATCTAGGAAGTCTATCTGAGTACTGGTGAATAAAAACAGTTTTATGTTTCAAACAAAGTAAAATGCTTAAGTATTAACATTTTTATTTAGTCCCAACTATAAATCAACTTTTTTGGTTAACTGACAAATTTGTTGCTGTTGTTTAGTCACTAAGTCATGTCCAACTCTTGCAATCTCATGGACTGTAGCCTGCCAGACGCCTCTGTCCATGGGATTTCCCAGGCGAGAATACTGGAGTGGGTTGCCATTTCCTTCCTCAGGGGATCTTCCTAACCCAGGGATCTTGCCTGCATCTCCTGCTTGGCAGGCGGATTCTTCACCAGCGAGCCACCTGGGAGGCCCTTTAATTGACCAACTACAGGCCCCCAATTGTATTATTTAAGAGGGTTCTACTTTGTTAACCTCAGGAACCTAAAGATTTCTAAATGAATTTCAAACTTAATGTAAGATTTCAAAGAGGAGGTACCAACAAGAACTAGAACTACTTGGGAAGGATAATAAACAGGAAGAGAAACAAAGGTAATAAGGTACACTGAAAATAGCTTTGAAAGGCAACAGAGACAATAGAAAGGATATTAAAAACAGAAACAGCAAGTCAAAAGTAAGAAATAATTTAAAGTAACACCAAAGGATGGATGATTGATGTGAATCAAACCTGAAGATAAAATTATTAACTATTGGTTACAGTGAAGAAAGTTCACTAAGAAATGGTCATTTAAACTATGATGTATTCAGTGTTTGGATAAAGATGGTAGAGTAAGAGGATATGAATGTCACCTCCCCAAAAGAACACATTAAATATACAGCAACATGTGGGATTCATTGAGATAGTTGGAGCTGTTGCCTTATATAATTTTCGTCCCCCTTCTATCTGTCCTATAAGGGCTCCAATTGCACATATACTAGGCCAAATGAAGTTGTCCAAAACTCGTTGTTTCTCTGTCCATTATTTTTGTGATATTTTTCTTTCTGTGTGTCATTTTGGATAGTGTTTATTTACGTATTGGAGTTGACTTTTCTTTTCTTCTGAAATATCTAATCTGTCAGTCCCTGAAATGGTATTCTTCATCTCAGATATGGTAGTTTTAGTCTCTACAGGTTCAATTAGAGTATTTTTTATTTTGTCTTTCATATCCACACCTAATATGTTCCCTATTTCTTCTAAGTTCTTGAATATATGGAATTCAGTTGTGGTGGCTGTTTTAATGTCTTTATTTACTAATCCTGTCTTCTATGTCACTTTTTGTTTGATTTAGATTAATTTATCTCTATAGGTTGCAAATATTTTTTCTCAGTCTATACCTTATTTTTTCACTATTTAACATTGTCATTACAATATCAAAAATTTTCAGTTTTTTGTAAAGTCCAACTTATCTTTTTCATTTATGGTCCAGGTTTCTTTCCCCTCTATCTATAAAATCTTTTGCCTTGTCCAAGGTCATAATGAATTATCTTAAACTTTAAGAACTTTTATAGTAATAGGTTTTTATTTTTTTAAATTTAACATTTACATTAAGTATGCTGACTTTATAAGATGAGTTGGAAAAGGTTCCTTTCTTTTCTACTTCCTAAAAGAGGTTGTTTAGGACTGACATTATTTCTTCTTAAACGTTGGAAGAACTTGCCAGTGAAACCATCTGGGCTGTGTTTTTTTAATAGGAAGGTATTTTTAACTACAAATTCAATTTCTTTAATAGACTGAAAACTATTTCAAGTTATTTCTTCTTGAATTCTAATAGTTTGTCTTTCAAGGAATTTTCCCATTTCAATTAGCTTATCAAATTTATTTACAAAGTTTTAATTTACTTATCCCATATTATCCATTTACTATCTGTCAGATCTATAGTGATGTCGCCTCTTCTATTCTTGGTCTTGATAATCCGTGTCTTCTCATTTTTTTTTTCTTATTCAGTCTGGCTAGATGTTAAAAATTTTTTGTATTCTTCGTGAAGAACCAGCTTTTGGGTATGTTGATTTTTCCCTGCTGCTGCTGCTTAGTCGCATAGTCATGTCCGACTCTCTGAACACAGGCTCCTGTGGACACAGGATTCTCCAGGCAAGAATACTTGAGTGGGTTGCCATTTCCTCCTCCAGGGAATCTTCCCAATCAATCCAGGGATCGAATCTGAGTCTCTGCCTTGTAAGGGATTTTTTGCCCTCTGAGCCACTGATTTTTTCCCTACTGTTCTCAATTTCACCAGTTTAGGTTCTTATCTTTATTTTTTCCTTCTTTCTTTCTTGCTTTGGGCCTAATTTGTTTCCTTAAGACACTTAGATTATTGGTTCAAAATTTTTTGGCTTCTAAAGTAAGGCATTAAAGCTTATTCCTCTGTACTTCTTTAGCCGCATCTTACAAATTTTGTAATGTGTTTTCATTGTCATCCAATTGAAAATTTTCCTAATTTCCCTGTGACTGCCTCTGTGATCCATGTGTTAATTGCCAAAAATTTGGGTTTTTCCAGATATCTTTAGGTTATTGATTTTTAGTCAGAAAATATATTTTGCCTGACTTCAATAATTTTAATTTTTTAAAATGAACCAGAAAATGATCTATCTTTGTTTACATTCCAAGTATACTTGAAAAAAATTTATTTTGCTTTTGTTAGGTGGAATGTTCTTATTTTTATTTTCTTAAATGTCTATTAACTTTCTGAAAATAAAACTTCACTAAAATTTCTTCTTCAGACAGAAGTATGTCACATAAAGTTGGATTCAGAAATCTGATGGTTCAACATATAAGTTGATTTTGAAAAATTATTTTATTAAAAATTTTATAATGGTAACTAGTTCTCAGTATGAGCTTAATGATGTACATACAATTAATAACGACATAAGAGACCAAGCACCAGAAAATAGATGCAAATAATGAATAGGTTACCTCTTCACATGCTTACCTCCTGATCTGTTCCCAGTATGACCCAATGACCCATCATCTGTACTGTAGCCACACTGGTTTTATTATAGTTCTTCCAAGCAACCATGATCTTTTCCTATCTCAGGAGTTACCGAATATATTCTCTTCATGGAGAATACTTTCGTCTTCTTTTGTCTAATTTCTCTTCAACTTTCAGAACTGATCTTGAATTCACTTTCCTCAGGAAGCCTTTCCTGATATGCTCTTCAAAGTTTAAGTCCTCCTCGTATACACTTTCATAGCACCCAGTACTTCTCTTTCACAGACCTTGTTATGACTGAAATGAAAGATATAAAGCCAGATCAGTCAAATTATCAAAGATGTTATGACTTCTCGAAAGGTAGAGAATCATCTCAGAAAAGTTTCCAAAATGAGACATGGATAGAGCAACTGAGCTGACTTAACTAAAACTGAATGTGATTTCTATCTTGAAGACTTCTCTGAAAGCAGAATTATGCCTTCAGAAGAATAATGAATGTCTCAGTCTTCCATATTACATATCTAAAATGTCCAAGAGGCTATAATTTATAAAATGTTGTTCACAGCAGGCCACACAAAATCAACCAAAATGAGAAATTCCATTTCTCTGCCTTCATAGATCCAGATAAGGTGTCTGTTTCTCTAAGACATTGCTTGCCATGGACAGGAAAATCCATATACAAATGGCAAGTTTGGCTCTAGTAACTTTTCTTTTCCAAATCGAGTCTAAAAATTAATGATTTAGAATCCAGTAATTTCTTGTAAACTTTTAGGCAAAGAATTTGGTTGAAAGGAGTGAAAGGAAAAATCTTCATTTTCATAAACATTTGGAACCTTGATTTCTTTTAAATAGCATTCAATATTACTAGGGAACACTTGTAGGAAAATATATAGAGCTTTCCTGGCAGTGGAGTTGGAAGAGCTGCCTTCCCCATGTCTCTTGGCTCACTTTGTAAATTGTGTGAAACACTTTTAGACAGACACTGGCACTCATAAATTATACAACTCATCTGCATATTCCAGTCATGAAACATTATGCAAAGTGACATGATTTGCATAATGGATTCCTCTTGTCGCTTCACTTGCTCCGTGCTTTTAAAAAACAAAATGAAATAAAATGAAAGCATGAAAAGGTGAAAGCATTAAGTTCCTAGCCTTGCCTGTCTCCTTCCCAACTATAGTATCAATTGCTTTTATTTTGTACAGGGGACTGGGGTAAAGGGAAAACAAAAATTTACACATATAAACAAAAAAGAAAAGAGCATTCATATGAATTTCATTTTTGATTACAAGGTACCTACTTTCTTAGTAAAATTCTCTACCATAAATAACTCATTTGAGTCAAGAGGAACAGTAACAAAACAAAACACTGATATATAGAGAGAAAGTTTATGGAACTTTCTCCTTAAAAAAAATCTTTTCCTTTGCCTGTGATATTCAGGGGAGGCTAGCCTTCCTCTTTATGACTTAAAAAAAAAAAAGGACCAAGTATTTGCTTATTAATGGAAAACAGCATACTATGGATGAAATAAATGGTCTGGGGGAGGGTTCCCCCCCTAAAAAGAACTTCTGAAGGGTTTCCTCGTTTTTGGAAGACAAACGGGGAAGACAGAGTTGTGCCTTGATTATTTAACAAAATACAGAATGGCTATATATACTGTAAGGATGAGGCAGTACCAACCACGTCGACTTCTATCGGCTCTACTCCAATAAGCAGGCAATGCTCCTCAGCAGTTGCTAGTTTTGCTGCGGGCTTTCCCTGCCCCCCCTCTGCACCAGTGCGAAAGGCAGAGTGTGCCAAGCGGCTGGCGTCTGTACCCTGTGGGAAAAGTTAACTGTAATTCTTCGGCTTTTAAAATCAATTAACCCGTGTGTTAATTAACGTCA
The DNA here is from genome assembly GCA_007570785.1 of Antilocapra americana. Taxonomy (NCBI): domain Eukaryota; kingdom Metazoa; phylum Chordata; class Mammalia; order Artiodactyla; family Antilocapridae; genus Antilocapra; species Antilocapra americana. The sequence goes on from ML664203.1 coordinate 3,416,033, forward strand.
AGTCGACGGGAGGAGGAGGAGAAGAAGAAGGGGAGGGAGGGAGAAAAGAAAAAAGCTGCAAGGGCGGATGGCAGAAGAGTTGGCACCGTGCCATCCATTCAGGGGCAACGCCACAGTTTCGTGCGATAGCAGGAGCGGGTATATGTTACGGGGGCCCTGTATGCGGGCCAGACAGTGCGGTAAAGCCAAGGGAGATTATCCAGACCCCCAGGAGCGAACAGCGAGCAGCAACCGAAGGCGCAAGTGCCAGGATTACAGCCTGGGCTGTTCCAACCACGAGCCCTTCCTCGGACCCAGGGACTTGGCTACTTGGGGTTTGGGGATCTTCCACACCAAAGAGGCACAAAGCTGACTTTAATCACTTGTTTTCCTTTAAACTTGATTCTGCCGCATTGGAGTCAGCACAGCGGATGCTTTCACACCCAGCAAGACAAAGGCCGTCGTCTCCGCCATGACACTGTTCCGTTCCAAGCAGAGGCCGGGATACTGGACTCCTTGAAAAATCAAAAGAAACAAGGAAAACTAACAACAAATGCAGCAACAAACAAAAAATTAACAGCCACAAAATTTGTGTGCCCATTTGCCCATGCCACGGGTGAGCTGGGCATCTGTTACAGCAGAAGGGCGCTTTTTTTGGGGGGGGGCACGCTGTTGGCTTGTTTGCTATTCAACTTCGCTTATAATTAACTTAAAAGAAAAACACCATTCAGCCTAGTCAACAACAAACAAAGAGATAAAGCAGACATCGGAAGAGAAATGCCATAGGAAGCGGCATGAATGCATGCCACAGCTGGTGCCACTTGCCATTCGGAAAACCTCAGGGAGAGGTGCCAATTCTACAGCTCGGAAGAAGGCAGAGAAGGGAGCAGAAAGATCTACAGGCAGAAATCATAAGGAAAGAACACCGCTTCTACAAGCCTGGATTGCGATTGCACGGCAGCTTCTGCTGGGAGGAGAGGGAATATTCAAATGGAGATATAGATGGGTATAAATTAAAAGATGGGCACTTATCTACTGCATATAGACACATGTGTAAGGTTGTATGTGTATATAAATACACTGATTTTCAGACAGTTTAAATGTTTAGACGTGAGTCTGTTTTGGGGTTGGAGGTATGGGTATGTATACAGATAGGTGTATATGTTTATGCATATACACATGTGGGATGTGTGCATGCGTGAGTAAAAGGAGAGGAAGATGGAGAAAGAGACATAAGGAAACGTGTGTATGTGCATGTACGTGTGTGCATACATCCCACTTTTTTGACCCAGGTATACACAGGAGACAAAATAAAAATCATACTCCAGCAGCAAGCAGGCAGAGATTTATCTACGTTCACTGCTATCACCAGGGAGATGAATGGGGCCGATCCGAAGCCCTTTTACAGGATCCACTATGGGAGTGGAGGAGGAGGAGGGATGCCACACAGACATGCACAAACTTGAAGGCAGAGTGCTTTGGAAGGTGCTATTTAGGAAACCCTGGTGGCATAACACAGGGGAGAAGAAGGGTTGAAAGAGGCTTGTTTCTATGTTCTAGGTTTTTTTTTTTTTTCTTTAAATCTGAAAAAGGGTTTCAGGAAACGACTGGTACTCACGTTGTCTGCGTTGCTGTGGATCCTGAAAGGTGTTCTGTTGGCACCGGGCGCTGAGCCAGGGGCAGGCACTGGAAACAAAAGGGAGAGACAAAAAATAAATAAATAAAGTCATTCAATGGGAATATTAATTGCTGCTCTTGTGGATTTTACAAAACACACAAACTGTTTTTTCGTTTTTTAAATGTGGATTGGCGCGTGTCCCTTTCGAATGGAATATACAAGTAGTATGGGATTTACAGCCCAGTACGGGACTCAGGATTAACCGCGCTGGCATCTTTTGGGCATATTCTTCCTTTTAATGAATGAGCTTTCGCTGTTAATGAGGAATAATCGTTTGGCTAATGAGCTTTGAAACATTAAGAGAAAAGAGGTTTTTTTCTTTTCCGTTAATCGCTCTGGTGCGACTGCATGGATGGATTACAAAAGACAGCAATAGGAATGCAGTACAAAGGGGGGGAACTTCTCCTGGAGAGGGAGAAGCACCGAGATGGGTGATGTGTCTCTGCATCTTTCCTTCCTTCTCTCTCTTTCACTCTCTGCCAACTGCTATGGGTGTCCATAACTCCGCAATCAAAGTGGATGGTCTGGGAAGGATTATTACAAAGAGTGAAACCTCCGCTGTTAATGTCTCCAGTGTTTAATCATCATACAGTAGAATGGTTTTATGCATATTTCATTTGCATATCATTAAACCGTGTTAGCAAGGGGCGTTCAGAGCCAGGAGAAGTACAAAGTTGGGGAGAGAGGGAAGAAAAAAAGGTCCCTATGATGCTCATCTTCAAACGGGGACTTGTTCCATGATCTGTCTTCTACTTTTGCTAAAATCATTATGACCTGGAAACCTTTGAAGTTGGATACAACCTTGGATTCTTCTAATTCCTGCAGAGAGGTATATTTTTAAAAACAGCAGAAATGTTCCTGCACTAGACAATTAAAGGAATATAAACTCCAGTGGGTTGAAACTAGTAGCTCTTTGGGGGATGCAGTGGCACAGGCTTCTACAAATACCAACACTTTAAAAAAAAATAAAGAGCATCATATTAAAACAAAGAAAACGAAGACTCTACAGTATTAACGTGTGGATTATATTTGTTTCTTTTGGGGGGTAATGAACTAAAGAGAATGAAGAAGCCATCGGTAATTTATCCCTTCATTAATGAGCAGTCACCTTTTTGTATGTGTTTGTTTTTGTCCTTTCTTTTTGAAGAGGGATGTTGTCACTTTTGAAGCGATTAGTCAATTATTCTGTTGCTCTGATCTTTTCCCCCTGCAACCGACAGGAAAGAAAGGTGGTGGTTAGGGAATAGTGTGTATTGGAAGGATTTGTGGGGAGAGAAGGAATACAGTGAGTTCTTTGTAGATCTAATACATGCACAACATATTAATTGGAAGCTTTTAAAGCTCCCTCAATAGGCTAATTCATTCCTGGTAAAACAGCAGCTGGTTAGCCACTGTTGGTGACTCTTTAGATATCACTTTAAGTATTTTTATTCTGTCGCTGTTGTTATTGTCGCCTTGTTTTGTTTTTCCTCAGTCAAGATGAGAATATAATGTCATCCTTTCTTTATTGAATGTCTTCTCTTCTCTTCTTCTCTTCCAATTTCCAATCTGTAAAACAATGTTTCTTAATACTGAATTCTGGTACACAGTCAAACTGGCACAAGTTGATTTGGAAATGAGATGCTGGTTTATATTTAAATGATCCCCCACTCCTCCCTTATCCTTCCAAGCTTTGTCTCTGCTATGAATATTCAGATAAGGCATGATGTGATTACACTGTACAATTACTCCTATCCATGGTGGTGGCAGGGGCTGCTAGAGAGGCAGGGAGCCAGACAACCTCCAGGCCGATTCAGAGTTTGTTTTTGGTATTTTTCCTGTCTCCTTGGCGCTGCAGCACATGCAGATGTCGCTGTTGTTCTTTATAAAGCCCTAATGATATGCAAAAGCATAACTACTTGGTTTGGATGCAGCGCATCAACGAAATATTATGGATGTCTTTAAGAAAGGAGGAGAGCAAAATCCTGACTGAAGGAATGTCCACATAAATTATTTTTATTTAAATGAATTCAAAGGATGGGGTGAGAGCAAGTCAGAATGAGTCACATGGAAAACATGCATACTATTAATATGCATAAAGAGTTCTCACCGTGGAGAAGAACCTCCTCACTACAGCTCATGGGACAAACTGGTTCATTAGGAAATAGCTCAGAGCGACTACAACATTTTGCTATTTCAATTTTTTACCTTATATTAAATAAAGAGGCAGACAGATGTGCTTTCTTTGTATGGCAGCATCGAGATGGAGCCAGTCTGTGAAATCTGCTGCCCAAATAGCATTTTAGTGGAAACTGGAACTAAACAAGGGCATGGATTTGGAAGGGAGGGGAGAAGACAGAATATATGAAGAGGAGTATATTCAGAGCTATAGCATAATACTTTGTAGTACAGGTTTTCAGAAACCATCTTTGCTTCTTCATTAGTTTCAGATGAGGCTCCTGTTACGGGGAGCTGTCGGGGTTTACCAAGATGAGCACCGAGACAGGTCCTTCTAGGTCTGTGGCTGAGGAAACAAGCGGCAACTTGGTGCCTGCCCTCCCGCAGCTGTCTACGGCTCGGAAGCCAAAATCACAGCTACTCCCAGTTTGGGGATTCAGTAAAGTGCCTCCTGGTCCAGGTATTTGTGACAGAGGGAATGCTTGATGCTATCACAGTATATGTTGCTAAAGAGCAGATGGAATCATCTGGGTGCTTAAGCAGGCCTGATACTGTTGGTGCTGGTTGATTCTCAGGGTGAAGACTACTGTGTTTTCTAACATTTTCAGGATGTTAAAATGATCAGTGTGGATTAGTGCATGTTTATGATGAACAGAGAGGAGCAAATAGTGAATGAACCTATTGGGTGGATTCAGAACTGATAAAATATTTGGAATATTACTAATGGCCTCGATGAATTCATAAAGGAAAACTAAGTAAGAAGCAGAAGTCAGGAAAAAAGAGATTTCATTACTTCCCTTAGTCAGGTGGATGTAGTTCAAATTACTTTAATAATTCATATTAAAATAATTTTATATCTCTGTTTAAATTACCAAAAGAAAGAGACAGTTTTGCTTTGGTTTGTATATTAGCACGGATTTCTATTTGGTGGCATAATGATGACCTGAAACTGATCTCTATTTATCATATGAGCAAGTAAGCATGTTCTAAATTCTGTTGCTTTTCGCCCACTCATTTCCCAAACTTCCACTTATGAGTGTTCTTTATAACACACACACACACACACACACACACACACATACACACGCATACACTCTCAACTATTATAGTGTACCAAACTACAGAGTACAATGAATTAATGTGGAGATTGGCTATTTAATCTGAATCAGGCCCTTAAACTTCTTTTTTCTGTCTCTGTTGATAGTATTATGGATATTAAATATTGAAACAAATCATGTTAAGAATTTAGAACAGTATTTGCATATAACAATACTAACAATGTTAGATTTTATTTTTGCTATATTATTATGATTTCAGTGTATTGGTTGGTATTGAGAGAAATAAGGTAAAGGAAATAATATTTAGTCTTTACTGATACTACTAAATAGCAATACAGGTAAAAGATTTAGTGAGAAAGCATTAAATGGGGTTTCTGTGGTAGCTCAGATGGTAAAGAATCTGCCTTCAATGCAGGAGACCTGGATTTGATCCCTGAGTTTGGAAGATCTCCTGGAGTAGGAAATGGCAACCCACTCCAGAATTCATGTCTGGAGAATTCCATGGACAGAACATGGGGTCCCAAAGAGTGAGACATGACTGAGCAACTAACACTTTTACTTTTCATGGCAGACAAGTTGTGAATTATCAATAATCAAAAGTCAAACTACAGCTCACATTAATGCAGTCCATAATATACCTATGAAAGTGTTCCTTTAAAAATGTATGTATAATTCTGAAATGATTATCATGGCACATAGTATCTAAGTCTAATAAGAGAGTCCTATCCTGTTTGCTGTGGAGGGCTATGGGAACTGATAGGAGAGCTGTGGGAGCTGAGAGGTGCTCATTATTTACCACATTGACACACAATACCAACCTTCAGTCTTTTGAAAAAAGAGATAGTTTTGAATAGATAATATGATATATTAACTATTTTAAGCATCAATAATTTAAATAACTTAGAAAGCAAAAAGCCTCCCCCCTGCTCCTCTTTTAGCCATGAGTTTCTAACCTCACCCTCAAATTGGTGTTCAGTTACTGGTTTCTCATTTATCCTTCCAGATATTAACAAATTATGCCCAGATATTAATAAGATAACATATTTTCCCTCCCACCTTTTACATCAATGGTAGTTTTTTAAAAAGGATTCCTTATAATTTCCTGCAAATGCAATGAATTCATCTGTAAGTAGATAGCTTAAGTTTTCATTTCCAGTAATCACGTCCACTAATTTTTGTCTTTAACTTGGTAAGAACATGTAGCACGACGTTGAACAGAGTGCAAGTGGTAAAAGTGAACATTCCTGCCCAACTTCCAATGTTAGGAGACATCATTGCCTTCTTTCTGAATTTAGGAGAGAAATAAGTCAGCCTTTTTTCATTAACAAAAATGCCCTTTATCAAGTGGAAGAGGTATTCTTCTATTCCCAGTTGCTAAGAACTTTTTTTAAATAGTTGTTAAATGTTGTCAATGCCTTTTCTGCCTCTATTGAAATAGGTAAAAGTTCAAAGTTGTTGTCATGGTGAATCAGAATGACTGATTTTCGTATGTTAAACCAACCTTGCAGTCCTTGAAAAACCCACTTGCTCATGATATATTTATCTTTTGATATATTGCAATATTTTACCTGCTAATATCTTGCTACAAGTTTTTGAACCCATGTTCATGAGAGAAATTGGGCTATAATTTTCTTTTCTTAAAATGACTTTGGTATTGTTATAAGGGTCTTGGTATCTTTACAAAATGAGCTGAAGAGTGTTCCCTCCCTTTATACTCTGAAAAGTTTCGTGTAAGCTTGTCATTGTTTTGTACTGAGACATTGGATAGTGAAGCTATAGGTCTAAAATTGTGGACAATTTTTCAATTGTAAATTCAATATTTAAGACAATGATCTAGGACTATTTAATTTTCAGTTTTTTTGTATCAATTTTGGTAAGCTGTGTTTTTCAAGGAATTTGTCTGTTTCATCTTAGTTATCAAATTGATGAGAACAAAGTTATCCAATATTTTGTTACCTATTTTTTGTCTGTCAAAACTTTAATAATGTCCTCTCTTTCATTTGTGGTATTAATGAGCTGCATTTTCTTTTTTCTTGTTTTTTCAAAAATCAATTTTATTAATCTTTTCAATGAACCAACTTCTATCTATTGACCTTCTTTTGATTTCTATCCTAAATTTTACAATTTCCTTTCTTTTACTTATTTTTTAATTGCAATGTTCACTTTAGTTTTCTAGACATTTAATTTTGTATTGGGGTTTGGTCAATTAACAGTGCTGTGATAGATTCAGGTGAATGGCAAAGGGACTCAGCCATGCATATATGTGTATCCATTCTCCCTCAAACTCTCCTCTCATCCTGGCTGCCACATAACATTTAGCAGAGTTCCATGTGCTAGACAGTAGGTCCTTATGGATAACCAGCAAGGACCTTTCTTTAACTTGTTTTGGGTTTGATTTGCTTCTTCTTCTAGATTCACAAGGTTGAATCTTAGAAAATTCACTTTACACTTTTCTTCATTTCTAATATAGATGTGAGCTGTGTTTAGTTGCTCAGTCATGTCTGACACTTTATGACCCCATGGACTGTAGCCCACCAGGCTTCTCTGTCCATGGGATGCTCCAAGCAACAAAACTGGAGTGGGTTGCCATGCCCTTCTCCAAGGGATCTTCCCGACGACCCAGCAATCGAACCGGGGTCTCCACAGGTGGATTCCTTCCCAGCTGAGCTATCAGGGAAGCCCCAATACAGATGAATAAATCCATAAATCTCCCTCTGAGGACTGCTTCAGTGGTATCCAATATACTTTCATAGTGAAAGTGAAAGTGTTAGTTGCTTGGTCATGTCCAGCTCTTTGCGATCCCATGGACTGAAGCCCGCCAGGATCCTCCATCCATGGGATTCTCCAGGCAAGAATACTGGAGGGAATTGCCATTTCCTTCTCCAGGGGATCTTACTGATCAGGGATCAAACACAGGTCTTCAACACTGCAGCCACATTCTTCATCATCTGAACCACATTGTTCAGTTCAGTAGCTCAGTCATATCCAACTCTTTGCGACCCCATGAACTGCAGCACACCAGGCCTCCCTGTCCATCACCAGCTCCCAGAGTTTACACAAACTCATATCAATCGAGTTGCTGATGCCATCCAGCCATCTCATCTTCTGTCGTCCCCTTCTCCTCCTGCCCCCAATCCTTCCTAGCATCAGGGTCTTTTCCAGTGAGTCAACTCTTCGCATGAGATGGCCAAAGTATTGCAGTTTCAGCTTCAACATAAGTCCTTCCAATGAAAAACCGGGACTGATCTCCTTTAGGATGGACTGGTTGGATCCCTTTGCAGTCCAAGGGATTCTCAAGAGTCTTCTCCAACGCCATAGTTCAAAAGCATCAATTCTTTGGTGCTCAGTTTTCTTTATAGTCCAACTCTCACATCCATACATGACTACTGGAAAAACCATAGCCTTGACTAGATGGACGTTTGTTGGCAAAGTAATGTCTCTGCTTTTCAATGTTACCTAGGTAGGTCATAAGTTACCTTCCAAGGAGGAAGCATCTTTTAACTTCATGGCTGCAATCACCATCTCCAGTGTTTTTGGAGCCCCCCAAAATAAAGTCTGACACTTTTTCCACTGTTTCTGCACCCATTTCCCATGAAGTGATGGGGCCAGATGCCATGATCTTAGTTTTCTAAATGTTGAGCTTTAAGCCAACTTTTTCACTCTCCTCTTTCACTTTCACAAAGAGGCTTTTTAGTTCATCTTCACTTTCTGCCATAAGGGTGGTGTCATCTGCACATCTGAGGTTATTGATATTTCTTTCAGCAATCTTGATTCCAGCTTGTGCTTCTTCCAGCACAGCATCTCTCATGATGTACTCTGCATATAAGTTAAATAAGCAGGGTGGCAATACACATCCTTGATGTACTCCTTTTCCTATTGGAACCAGTCTGTTGTTCCATGTCCAGTTCTAACTGTTGTTTCCTGACCTGCATACAGGTTTCTCAAGAGATAGGTCAGTGGTCTGGTATTCCCATCTCTTTCAGAATTTTCCACAGTTTATTGTGATTCACACAGTCAAAGGCTTTGGCATAGTCAAGAAAGCAGAAATAGATGTTTTTCGAGAACTCTCTTGCTTTTTTGATGATCCAGGAGACATGGGCAATTTGATCTCTGGTTCCTCTGCCTTTTCTAAAACCAGCTTGAACATCTGGAAATTCATGGTTCACATATTGCTGAAGCCTGGCTTGGAGAATTTTGAGCATTCCTTTACTAGCGTGTGAGATGAGTGTAATTGTGTGGTAGTTTGAGCATTATTTGGCATTGCCTTTCTTTGGGATTGGAATGAAAACTGACCTTTTCCAGTCCTGTGGCCACTCCTGAGTTTTCCATATTTGCTGGCATATTGAGTGCAGCACTTTCACAGCGTCATCTTTCAGGATTTGAAATAGCTCAACTCAAATTCCATCACCTCCACTAGCTTTGTTCATAGTGATGCTTCCCAAGGCCCACTTGACTTCACATTCCAGGATGTCTGGCTCTAGGTGAATGATCACACCATCGTGATTATCTGGGTCGTGAAGATCTATTTTGTACAGTTCTTCTGTGTATTCTTGCCACTTCTTCTTAATAATCTTCTGCTTCTGTTAGGTCCATACCATTTCTGTCCTTTATTGAGCCCACTTTGGATGAAATGTTCCCTTGGTATCTCTAATTTTCTTGAAGAGATCTCTAGTTTTCCCATTCTGTTGTTTTCCTCTATTTCTTTGCATTGATCACTGAGAAAGGCTTTCTTATCTCTCTTTGCTATTCTTTGGAACTCTACATTCAAATGGGTATATCTTTCCTTTCCTCCTTTGCTTTTCACTTCCTGGCTTTTCATAGCTATTTGTAAGGCCTCCTCAGACAGCCATTCTGCTTTTTTGCATTTCTTTTCCATGGGGATGGTCTTGATTCCTGTCTCCTGTACAATGTCTTGAACCTCTGTCCATAGTTCATCAGGGACTCTGTCTATCAGATCTAGTCCCTTAAATCTATTTCTCACTTCCACTGTATAATCATAAGGGATTTGATTTAGGTCATACCTGAATGGTTTAGTGGTTTTTCCTACTTTCTTCAATTTAAGTCTGAATTTGGCAATAAATAGTTCATGATCTGAGCCATAGTCAGCTCCTGGTCTTGTTTTTGCTGACTGTATGGAGCTTCTCCATTTTTGGCTGCAAAGAATATAATCAATCTGATTTTGGTGTTGACCATCTGGTGATGTCCATGTGTAGAGTCTTCTCTTGTGTTGTTGGAAGAGGGTGTTTGCTATGGCCATTGTGTTCTCTTGGCAAAACTCTATTAGCCTTTGCCCTGCTTCATTCTGTACTCCAAGGCCAAATTTGCCTGTTAGTCTAGGTGTTTCTTGACTTCCTACTTTTGCATCCAGTCCCCTATGATTAAAAGGAATTCTTTTTTAGGTGTTAGTTTTAAAAGGTCTTGTTGGTCTTCATAGAACTGTTCAACGTCAGCTTCTTCAGCGTTACTGGTTAGGGCATAGGCTTGGAGTACCGTGATATTGAATGGTTTGCCTTGGAAACGAACAGAGATATTTCCTTTTTTGTAATGTAGTTAAGATTCTTTCAAATTTATTAAAATATGTACCTTGTGCATTGCTCTTTCCTCCATTTCCACATTGTTCCCCTCCCTGCAACCCCACCCAGTGTTGCTTTGTTTCTATTTATAGAATTCCTTTGTTGTTGTTGTTGTTGTTGTTTTCAGCGAGGTGTGCTGCTTGCTGAGTTCTTGTTAAGGTTTGTTTGTGTATAAATTTTTTTCATCTTGTTTTGAAAGCTATTTTCACTGAGTATAGAATTTGAAACTTTTCAGTTGTTTTCTTTCAGCACATTAAAGATGTCATTCCATAGGTTTTTGGCCTCCATTATTTTGGTTGAGTAGTCAGCTGTCAGTCTTATTGTTGCTTCTATGAAATAATGTCTTTCTTTACCTTAAGATTTTTCTCCTCAGTTTTCGTTTTCAGCAGTTCTATTGATAGGCTGAGGTGTGCTTTTCTTTGTATTTATCCCACTTGAGATATCTGTAACTTCATATCATTCCACTTTTTTTTGAAATTATTATCAGTTGGAATGCTCCTTTTATTAACATCTCTCTTTTCCTTGTAGGATTCCAATTACACATTAGACATTTTCAACATGTTTCATATATATTTTATGCTTTTCATTTTCATCCACTTAGCTCTTCATGCTGTGGCTTGACTGATCTATCATACAATAATACACTCTTCATCTGTTTCCAAACTGCTGTTAAATGTGTTTATAGATGCTTCCATTTCAGTTGTTGTATTTTCAGTTTTAGAATATTCATTTAATTTTTTGTGTGAGTTGTTTTTTTGTTCTTCAAAATATTATCAGTTTGCAGTTATGGAGTTATTTCTGATAACTCCAATATCTGGTTAACTCTGTGTCTGTCTCTACTGCACACTTTTTTTTTTCTCCCTTTGGTCCTGTTTCTAGGTTTTCCTGGAAAGTATGGAAGGATGCCAAATATTGTGTGTGGAAATTTTAGAGGTTTTGAATGATTATGCCTTCTTCTGAAGAAAATGCACCCTATCATCTGGGAAGCAATAGGGCAGAACAAATGCAGATCACCCAAACACAATAACAGAATAAGTTACAGTTAGACTATAGTCTTTGTAAGGCTCTGATTATATCTAGCTCACTTTATCTCCCAGGTCCCATTTCCTTGACAGATACTGAGCTCCAGTTTTTGTCTTTCCAGCACTGTAAGTATACTGAAAGCTCCATTTGGCTTTCAGCAGCTTTCTGCTCTGTTTCTTAGCCTTTTATCCTAGGCAAAGAAAACTGAAAGTCTGAGAAGTTCTCTGAAATAATTCCACCTAAAAGGAAGTGAAGACATTTGTTCTCTGAACCTGTATTTATTCTTAGTGATCAAATTCCCTTTTCCAAGTGCTTACAAAAATAACATTTAAGTAATTGATTTTAAAATCAACACACAACATTTCTAGAAAATTGGGGAAATGTCTCCTTATTCAGGCTTTTGACATTCTCCCAATCTGTATATTTTCTCAAAAACATCTGGAGTTCCTTAAGCTTGACTGCAAATTCTCATAGTGCCTCTGAAAGGAATATCTCTGCGATATGAGACTTGAATTCCAACAGTTGGCATTCTTTTTTCATCTTTTTGCCTAATCTTGGGCTATAATTCCCAGTAACAAATGTCCTTCTCTTCTTTCTTATCTGAAAGTCTTTTTTATTGACAGGGAAGGTAGAGAAAAAGAATTTAGAGAATAACTCTCTTTGTCAATCCCTTCTAGTGTCTCTTTCAGCCATTTCTTAACAGAAGGTAAAAATCCTGCAGCAAATCTCTCTCATTTACTTTTCCCTGGAAGCAACTCTCAAATTATCTCCTTTATATGTCCTTTCTTATATCCTTTATACACAATCAGTGATCTAAATGTGATCAAATAGATTGCTGTGAAATCATTCTGCTCTTTACTTATCCCCCCTCCCTTTTTGCCTGACAGTTTCTTTATCTACCAATTAAAGTTCCTATCAATAGACTTACTATGTAGGAGATACAGTGAAAGAGCTAGACACATTCCTGCCTTCAAAACTGGTTTGCAATATAAGCAGAAATCCAATTACAAAACAATGTATTATGCATTGGGTGAAATTTTAGTGTTATTTTTTTGGAGGGCCTCTTTATTTTTCTTGAGGTAACTTTTTAGAGATGGTGCTCACAAAGTTATATTTATCCTTAATCTAAATATTTTAAAATATGCCTTTCTGAAGTCTAGGATAACACTGTCCAAAAGAGCTTTCTGCAATAATGGAAATATTATGTCCAAAAGGGTAGCTACTGGCTAGTACAATTGAGAAACTAAACCTTTAATTTTATCAAATTTTAACTAATTTTAATTTAATGGGCTAACTTATTGGACAGGTAGCTATAGGGCATATATCTGATTATGTCCAATATTCACCATTACTGGCCATTTTAAGCTCTAATATTAAATGACTACTTTCTTCCAGTGTTATATATTTTTTTCTATTAATACTTCTCTGATACTTCTCTGAGAAGTCCTCACTTGTTGAGCAAATTTATGCTCATCTAATTAGTTTTCCTATAATTTCTTCCATCTACTTAGGATGTAAATTATTAGCAAGGCAAATCATGAATTTACCAGAAATTTTACTTTTAGTAGCATGAGACTTTGAACAAGCATTTGAATAGTTGATCCCATATGATCATTATGTCATGAGTTTATTTTTTCTTACAATCTGAATTGGAATTGCTATATATATTCCTTATTCGGCCAAGCAAACTATAGAATATTGCCCTTTAAGCAGTTACTTCTGATTCCTGTTTTTATGCTTTCTACCATGTTTCAACTCAAATTCTGCCCCATTGACATAATAGTCAGTCATGAGTGTTATATCTAGAGTCAGGAATGCAGTTTATGATCACAGAAGAAATTGCAACCAAAGGGCCAACTAAGGGATTAACAACATGACTTTTAACATTATTACAGTGCTCATGCTTCTTTATGTTTGCAGATACATTCTTACATAATATATGTATTTCATAACTTTGCACAAAACAGAAATAATAAGAGGGTTAATAAACATAATGAGTGAGGGATTAGGTATTTAGCTTTATGAAGCAAAAGATATCCTATACTAAGAATTAATTACCAGGTAAGATTTAAGTTTATATTTGTTTTCTTTAAAGTAGAAAAATACTATTTTAATAGAGACAATCTGATGTTATGTTGTTCTGAAAATGAATGAGAGGTAAAACAGAAATATTATATGAGTTTCATAATATTTTCCAAATCTGAATATTATGCAGTAATGTGTTCACTGCATACATAAAATATATGAACTGATTTATAGGTGAGTACTTAATATTTTTTCTCATGAAATATGTCTAGTGGTCCATATTTTAGTGGACCAATGTGAAGGGATAATAGTTCAGTTCAGTTCAGTTCAGTTGCTCAGTCGTGTCCGACTCCTTGTGACCCCATGGACTACAGCACGCCAGGCCTCCCTGTCCATTACCAACTCCCGGTGTTTACTCAAACTCATGTTCATTGAGTTGGTGATGCCATCCAACCATCTCATCCTCTGTCATCCCCTTCTCCTCCTGCCCTCAATCTTTCCCAGCATCAGGGTCTTTTCCAATGAGTCAGCTCTTCACATCAGGTGGCCAAAGTATTGGAGTTTCAGCTTCAACATCAGTCCTTCCAATGAATATTCAGGATTGATTTCCCTAGGATGAACTGGTTGGATCTCCTTGCAGTCCAAGAGACTCTCAAGAATCTTCTCCAACATCACAATTCAAAAACATCAATTCTTCAGTGCTCACCTTTTTTTATAGTCCAACTCTCACTTCTATACATGACTACTGGAAAAGCCATAGCTTTGACTAGACAGACCTTTGTTGGCAAAGTAATATCTCTGCTTTTTAATATGCTGTCTAGGTTGGTCATAACTTTCCTTCCAAGGAGCAAGCCTCTTTTAATTTCATGGCTGCAGTCACCATCTGCAATGATTATAGAGCCCCCCCAAATAAAGTCTGACACTGTTTCCACTGTTTCCCCATCTATTTGCCATGAAGTGATGAGACTGGATACCATGATCTTAGTTTTCTGAATGTTGAGCTTTAAGCCAACTTTTTCACTCTCCTCTTACTTTCATCAAGAGTTCAGGCTTTGGATGAATACAATCCTAGGGATTCCATAATGTATAGCTCTTACAGTGGTTCCTGATCTCAAAAGTAAGTTAGCAGCCTTCCCATAGTGTCTTTTTGGAGATTATTTCAAGAGATTACTGATGTCAGTCAACACTGACTCAATGGACATGAATTTGAGCAAACTTCAGGGGATAGTGAAGGACAGGGAAGCCTGGCATGTTGCAGTCCATGGGGTTGCAAAGAGTCAGACACAACTTAGTTACTGAACAACACCTCTGCTTTAAAAACTTTAATGCTAAAAAGTTTAAGTTCAAACAATCTGTTCAAAACAGATAATTAGGGAATTAATCATATTATAAGCTAATTTTTTACTTTGTTGCAGGCTTTACCCAGAAATAATATGCTTTTTTGTGTATTTTAAATAGTACTATCTTTAAAAAAATTAAATAATTTACAGTTTTTCAGAAAACCTTTTATTTCACAGAGCATGATATACCTATATTTGGAATAACAATGCCATAACTATTGACAAGGTTATAATAAAAGTGCTTTGAATTCATTACTATTATTACAATTATATCTTATGTTCATCTAGGACTTTATAATGTACAAAGGATTTTCACAGACACTGCTGCTTTTAAAAGAAAGGCATCATAAGAACACGAACTGACGCTATTTTTTTCTAAGAATAATGGCACTTTTAAAACAGAAAAAGAAACTATGCCTATCATTTTTACAGTTTGGAAACAATATATATATATTTGCTTAGCTTCTCAAAAGGCAATATGGCAACACACAGGCTTTAGAGTCAATGTTGGAATCATTTATGTTGGAATCCTAGATTTACTTACTAGCTATGGAATCTTAAGTAAGCTATCTAACCTGCACATGTTTAGTTTTCCTCATCTGTTAATTGGAGAGTCTGACCTCATAGAGTAAGATGAAGGGAAAATTTTACATATCCTAAAGCAATACCTAGTGTATAGTAGGAACTCTAGGATAATGATAATAGTATTATTATTAAAGTTATATATTCTTTTTTATTGACTTCATAACATTTCAATAAACCTTAATATGCAAAGGAAATAATTAGATAGACAATGACTGGTCAAATATGATAGATCAAGTCAGAAAGGGAGGTAAAATTTAAAGTCTGTTTCAGAAGCCAATTAGATAGTACAACCAGGGTGAATGCAGTTCATTAAGGAATCTGAGATTTCACCTATGCAGATTCAAATTTATGATGCTTAAATAGGGTAGAAAGTTACATGGAGGGAATCACAGGCAATTCTGTTTTAGGAGGAATAAAATGGAAGCATATTTGTGATGTGAATGTTTAATTAAATGATATCTATAATATAAGGGAAAGTATCATATAAAATGTGGTGGGGTGCAGGGAACAGGAAGCTGAAATGATTTCACTTGTATAAGCAAATTAGCTCAGTTAGATTGATCTTATGTGTTATAAGAACAAGGATAAAAACTTGACTCACACAATTATGCATTAAAAAACCTCTCTGCTCTAGAGTAAAAAGACTGTATAAATCTCTTCACAAATATGTGCTGTGAGTTAAACAAGGAACTTCAGTTTAAAGTGTTTATTATTTAAAGTAACCCATTACTATTATATAAACAACTGAAATTATATTTATTTACATAAAATTAATATCAACTTTTCATTAACTCATTTTGACTTTCTCTTTATGTTCTTTATAGTGGAACAATTAGAGAATTAACAATTATTTGATGGTCTATTAGATACATGTTTAAAAAACTATATAATTTTCATTATTCTCATTATAGATAAGAAAGGCTAGATGGTAAATCTAAAGTAATAGTTAATACATGGTGGAAGAAGCATATAAATCAAGTTTTTAAAACTTGTAAACAAATGTTCTACCCCTATACTCCTTATGCTTTTTCCAAATCAAATAAACTGGGTTCTAGTTGAAAATTTAGAATGTATTCTAAGTGAAAGGCAGTCTGTTAAAGAAATGTATAACTGAGTTAGTGCCATGGGATAATGTGTGTACTTGATTAGTGGTAAGCATTGAAGAAACATTTGTTCTGGCATTCCCCAATTCATCCTCTCTGCCCATCCCCAAGGCAGTTTCTGATTTTAAGAGTTCATAAATAATATTGAAATATTATAGAAAAATAATAAGAGCTTGCTTGAAAATATGTTAAAAGCTGTGCAGGGCACACAATAAACACCTAATACATGTCTGACTTATCTGATTTTTAAAAATGAGTCATTAAATATTGAAAATCATTTCATGGCACAGAAAGCAAACCCTCCAACGAATAAAAATAAAGTACATGGTTACAAAGAAGATGAGAACACTGAGGTGTTGGTATACGATCACTATTTTTTATGATTCCCCTAGACAAAGGCTATCAGAGCAGAGAGGGAACAACCATATCCTCTCACTGTAAGTATACATTTAGTCTACAGATTTAAAGGCTGTTTTGCACACTGGGTCTGTAGAGAGACAGGCGATTGCTCTCTGCCACAATTCCAAAGTTCATCTTCTTTACCTCATCAATTTGCAGCTTGGTAGGGGTGAGGGTGAGGGAAGAGTTATACTGTGTTCCCAGGAGCAAGGGGCTGTTTTCCTGCCTGTCATTCCACCAACCTCCTAGAATAAATTGCTACTTAGAAAAACGAAAGTCAACATTTATGAAACATATTGCTATGTAGAAAAAAATAAGAATTGTTTTGCAAATAGTAGCACTATTAAAAAAGGAAAGAGAGAATAGCATCAGTCATTTTATATTACATATAAGCAGTTTATTAAAGAATTAAATATTTATAGACTATAAAGCAAGGAAGGCGATGAGCTGCAAACAGCTTGCTGAGAAGTCCATTATAAAACAATGAGTCTGTCAGTGATTGATAAAGAAGGGAGAGTGCAAATGTTTTATAAAATCCCTAAGTTAGCTATGAATTTGAGACTAGCAAAATAGGACACAGTAGCCAGCAATGTCACACCAGCTCAGGCTGTTGTGTATGTTAAAGGCCTTTAGTGAACAAAATGAATACTTTGGCTCTGATCTTTTTACCAATATAGGAAAAAGGGCTTAAAAGCACACAGAACTCTTGGGCAAGGGCTTTATGGATGTTCAGTTCCAAATTAATAGATGTTAGACCTAGATACTCATATAACTCCATTTTCTTCTCACTTTTTTCTTATTAGATAAGACTACAGAATTTCAAAGAAAGATATTCTTCCTTTTGTTACAGAATTATATACATGAGAGATTAGGTCACCTAACCTAATCCCTTTAGAGAGGTAACTGAGTTGGAAAGTGGTAAAGTGACCCATCAAAGTTCACACAACTAGTGTGATTAAAACTGGCCTCCTATCCCTTAAGTCAGTATTTTTTCCATAGCATCAGCTTCTTTCTCCAATCGCTTTGTTAAATTGAAGTGGTTAATTTACAATATCATATGTTTCAGTTATACAACATATGATACACAATGTTCATGTGTACAACATATGAAAAAAAATTTCAGTGATACTAAAATTTTTAAGGTTATAGTTATAGTTGTAGTTCATACTGGTTATATCCCATGTGTTGTACAGTACATCCTTTAGCTTATTTATTTTATACTAGAAGTTTATACCTCTTAATCCCCTACCCCTATCTTGCCCCTATATTCTTTCTTCTTCCTACTGGTAACCACTAGTTTGTTTTTTTATATCTGTATTCCAATTCCTTTTTAAAATTACAATCTGAGCTCTCTGTGCAAAAAATCATTTCTTTAGTTAAAAATTGTGAGTTCTTTCTCTCTTAAAATTATATTTCCATCTAGTTTGAACAGTGGTTTGGGGAATCGAGAAAAAAGTTTGAAGAGGGCAAAACTATATATTCTTTGAAAGAAATGGAAAATTTAATCTGCCTATCCAAAGTCATTCTAGAGTTTGAGATAATAGGATGCTATTAATGAAATGCTGGCTCTTTCTTGGATAAATTGATGATATGGCATTCTTTGATGTACTAACTAGCTGGGAGGATGAATTATTTTTCACCCTTTATGAAAATGACTGGTAGAGACCTAAAAGTGTTCATAATTTTAAATGCCAGAAGAAGTCATCTCTTCCTGACTTTGTGAAAGTCATAAGAGACTCTGTGTTCTGGATACACTAAT
This sequence comes from Antilocapra americana, assembly GCA_007570785.1. NCBI lineage: Eukaryota > Metazoa > Chordata > Mammalia > Artiodactyla > Antilocapridae > Antilocapra > Antilocapra americana. The sequence goes on from ML664203.1 coordinate 3,434,712, forward strand.
TTGGAATTCTATTCTCTGCCTTCAAATTTAAACAGTCATTTTCTTTCTACATAATTGAGTTTGAAGTTCCAGTTGCTGTCTTCAAATTGGATAGCAGACACCTTGTGAGTTACAGAAAACTATGGATCCAATAATTTGTGCCTATGCAGAAACCAAAGTACTGGGTAGTTTTTAAACATTGAAGCACTGATGCCTCTGACTATAACTCTATCACCATTTAAACAATAACTATTGTAATATCTGAATTTCTATGAAATTATATCACACAGAGAAAATTCACTGACTTACATTAAATGCTTTCTTTGTAAAGCATGATTCAGAGGCTTCTTCATGTGAAAGAATAACTCAATTATTTTTGGTATACAAGTTTTCTCATTCCCTCCATTCTCATCAATACAGAAAAACAGCTACATTTGTATCTCATAACTTGGCACTGCCAATATAACAACGAACCATGATATGGAGGATAAAATAAACAGTTGGTATTGTAATTGAACATAACTAAAAATGTTATGATGATTCAACCGTTAGATACCAAAAAACGATCTATTATGATAATAAGCACTTTTCTTCTCAAGTGGTTACTATGTATTCCCTGAAGAGTTTGATTCAGTGTGACCCAACAACCACAATTGTAATTAAAAATAAAATACTGATAATGAAAAGGCATACTACATGAGAATGAATCCACACAGGGACTTCTTGCATGAAACTATAAATCATTCATACTTGATATTCAATGCATAGATCTGACACCTTAAAAATGCAACTTTATAGGTCACTGAAAGTCAATAGAGTTAGGGGAGGGGAAGTCAGATTTGAAATGATTCAGATGCTTCCCTCTCGAAAGCTGAGAATAATAAAAATTCTAAAAGGATAAAAACTGATTTACCAGTTTATCCTAGAAGTAGGGGCATCTCTTGGAAGTATGAAAGTGGTAAACCTAGAACACACATGATGAAATTAAACAGAGGACTACTTGACATAACAAAGTAAAGTTTCAGAAGTTGTTACTTCAAGGAAAAAAAAACAGGTTTCAAAACAATCTAAACAGATAAATTAATGTAAGATTCATAATATATCATTAAAGGGAAACTGGGATGTTTTCTTGATTGGTAACACACAGTGCCACAGTGCACACTTCAACCTTTCTGTTACTAGGAGTCAGAATCCTATGAATTTTTGGTATGGTAATTATATGTTTTTACAAATGTTAATTGTCTCCCTTCATTTTCAAGGGGAGGAAACTTAGTATGATTAAATCTACTTAGTCAATGCAAAATTTAACAAGACAATCTAACAGCTTTAAAAAAAATCAAGGTTAATGATTAGGAGGGTGTTACTTTATCAACTCATACAGTAATAAGTCATGGGTGTTAAGATCATATCATCTTTTAAGTTAAACCTCTATTGCAAAAAATAATAGCTAAAAGCTACTGCTATTTGCTACCATTCTGAAGGAATTTTTAGGACTTAATTTCTGCATTTCATTCCACACTTTCAAAGCACAAGGGCAACAAATATTCATTTGTGTGTAGTCTCAAAAAATAAACTCAGATGAGTAACAGGATTGTTCTCTTACACTGTTGGTGGGAATGCAAGCTAGTACAGCCACTATGGAAAACAGTGTGGAGGTTCCTTAAAAAACTGCAAATAGACCTGCCATCTGACCCAGCAATCCCACTGCTGGGCATATACACCGAGGAAACCAGAATTGAAAGAGCCACGTGTACCCCAATGTTCATCGCTGCATTGTTTACTATAGCCAGGACATGGAAGCAACCTAGATGCCCATCAACTGACGAATGGATAAGAAAGCTGTGGTACATATACATAATGGAATATTACTCAGCATTAAAAAAAAATTCATTTGAATCAGTTCTACTCAGATGGACGAAACTGGAGCCCATTATCCAGAGTGAAGTTAGCCAGAAGCAAAAACAACAATACAGTATATTAACGCATATATATGGAATTTAGAAAGACAGTAACGAGAACCCAGCGTGCGAGACAGCAAAAGGAACGCAGATGTATAGAACAGACTCTGTGGAAGAGGGCAAGGGTGGGATGATATGGGATAATGGCATTGAAACATGTTAATTATCATATGTGAAATCAATCGGCAGCCCAGGATTGATGCTCGGGGCTGGTGCAACGAGATTTCCTGGGGGGAGGGAGGAGGGAGGGAGGAGGGAGGGGGGTTCTGGAGGGGGAGCATATGTAAACCCATGGTGATATCATGTCATTGTATGGCAAAACTAAAAAAAAAAAAAAAAAGAGTAACAGGATTGAAAACCAGCTCTTTTACATCTTGGCCCCAAGATACAAAGATCCATTAGGAAAGGAGATGTGTTAATGAAGACATTAAATTAGCAGGTTTGAGAACCAATTTCTTGTGTCTTCAGTCAGTCAGTTCAATCGTTCAGTCATGTCCGACTCTTTGCAACCCCATGAACCACAGCACGCCAGGCCTCCCTGTCCATCACCGACTCCCGGAACCACCCAAACCCATATTCATCCAGTCGGTGATGCCATCCAGCCATCTCATCCTCTGTCTTCCCCTTCTCCTCCTGCCCCCAATCCTTCCCAGCATCAGGTTCTTTTCCAATGAGTCAACTCTTTGCATGAGGTGGCCAAAGTACTGGAGTTTCAGCTTCAACATCAGTCCTTCCAATGAACACCCAGAACTGATCTCCTTTAGGATGGACTGGTTGTATCTCCTTGCAGTCCAAGGGATTCTCAAGAGTCTTCTCCAACGCCACAGTTCAAAAGCATCAATTGTTTGGCCCTCAGCCTTTCACTGTCCAACTCTCACATCCACACATGACTACTGGAAAAACCATAGCCTTGACTAGACGAACCTTTGTTGACAAAGTAACATCTCTGCTTTTCAATATGCTATCCAGGTTGGCCATAACTTTCCTTCCAAGGAGTGGGCGTCTTTTGATTTCATCACTGCAATCACCATCTGCAGTGATTTTGGAGCCCAGAAAAATAAAGTCTGACATTTTTTCCACTGTTTCCCCATCTGTTTGCCATGAAGTGATGGGACCAGATGCCATGCCATGATCTTAGTTTTCTGAATACTGAGCCTTAAACCAACTTTTTCACTAATCTCTTTCACCTTCATCAAGAGGCTTTTTAGTTCCTCTTCCCTTTCTGCCATAAGGGTGGTGTCATCTGCATATCTGAAGTTATTGATATTTCTCCCAGCAATGTTGATTCCAGCTTGTGCTTCCTCCAGCCCAGTGTTTCTCATGAGGTACTCTGCATATAAGTTAAATAAGCAGGGTGACAAAATACATCCCTGATGTACTCCTTTTCCTATTTGGAACCAGTCGGTTGTTCCATGGCCAGTTCTAACTGCCTAACTGCTGCTTCCTGACCGGCATACAGGTTTCTCAAGAGACAGGTCAGATGATCTGGTATTCACATCTCTTTCAGAATTTTCCACAGTTTATTGTGATCTACACAGTCAAAGGCTTTGGCATAGTCAAGAAAGCAGAAATAGATGTTTTTCTAGAACTCTCTTGCTTTTTCGATGATCCAGCAGAGATGGGCAATTTGATCTCTGGTTCTTCTGCCTTTTCTAAAACCAGATTGAACAGCTGGAAGTTCACGGTTCATGTATTGCTGAAGCCTGGCTTGGAGAATTTTGAGCATTACTTTACTAGCGTGTAAAATGAGTGCAATTGTGCAGTAGTCTGAGCATTCTTTGGCATTGCCTTTCTTTGGGACAGGAATGTAAACTGACCTTTTCCAGTCCTGTGGCCACTCCTGAGTTCTCCAAATTTGCTGGCATATTGAGTGCAGCACTTTCACAGCATCATCATTTAGGATTTGAAATAGCTCAACTGGAATTCCATAACCTCCACTACCTTTGTTTGTAGTGATGCTTTCTAAGACCCACTTGACTTCACCTTCCAGGATGTCTAGCTCTAGCTGAGTGTGAGTGATCACACCCTCGTGATTATCTGAGTTGTGAAGATCTTTTCTGTAAAGTTCTTCTGTGTATTCTTGCCACCTCTTCTTAATATCTTCTGCTTCTGTTAGGTCCATACCATTTCTGTCCTTTATCGAGCCCATCTTGGTATGAAATGTTCCCTTGGTATCTCTAATTTTCTTGAAGAGATCTTTAGTCTTTCCCATTCTGTTGTTTTCCTCCATTTCTTTACATTGATCGCTAAGGAAGGCTTTCTTATCTCTCCTTGCTATTCTTTTGAATTCTGTATTCAGATGGGAATATTTTCCTTTTCTCCTTTGCTTTTCACTTCTCTTCTTTTCACAGCTATCTGTAAGGCCTCCTCAGATAGCCATTTTGCTTTTTTACATTTCTTTTTCTTGGGGATGGTCTTAATCCCTGTCTGTGAACAAGATAAATTCACTATCATGAAGATAAAAAGCACAAACTGAAAATGTAATTGTAGGGGTTTTATTATAAGATCTCAAAGCCCATTGTTAACCAGCAGACAAGCCAAATGTTCACAGGCAACCGAAGACCATGGATTCTTTCCCCTGCATTTTATATTTGTTTTTCTCATTTTGGCCTTTAAGGCAGGGCTGTACTTGCTTGTTTGTCCCTAGGGAAAATTAGGTATAAGGATAAAGCTATTGTTTCTGAAGAATGACCACGGGTGTCAGGTTTCTCTCTGTAAACTGAAACAGAGGAAGCTGTTTCATTCCCAATAAGGTCTCAGAGAAAGTTATAGCTTAAAGGTAGATAATTCCCATGTATGAACGGTAAGAAGGGACAAGCTGTGTTTTATAGAGTTAATCCTCAGAGGAAGATATGGATCCTCAGGCAGTGTATGCAAACAATGAACAATAGGTTCCGTGTGGTGACTGTACTGGCCAAAATTGCCTGTGTGTAATGGTGAGCATTGTCATGTTATTAATTGTTTGTGGATGATAGTATAAAGAAACTGTATGCTTGTCCATCTATTTTTAAGTATAACAAATTCGTAAAATATTGAGAGAAATAACATCTGATAAAGATGAATAGGGAAACCTGGCGTGCTGCAATCCATGGGGTTGCAAAGAGCCGGACACAACTGAGCAACTGAATTGAACTGAAAGAGGATTCTAAAAGCTACCTTAATAATTGACAGATGATCTATGAAAAAGAAAGTATAATTTAAGGAATCTAATGCAAATGACAACACAAATAATGTAACCATCATACAGATTATTAGTATTATTGTTATCAAGAAAAAACATATCACTTTTCACTGTGTTCATTGCTATTACCACGGTTTGCCTGGAATATCACAAAAGCCTCCTAACTTGTCTTCTTATTGCCATTTTCCTTCCCTATCCACACTGCCGAATGTGTATTTCTTGGCATAATGGCCACAGAAAGAAATCTGTTCATGTTATGCCGCAGGTTAAAACCTCACAGTGAGGTCTTCTTTCGAGTTAAAAACAAAAGTTTTAAAGGGCATTGTGCCACTAGGACCTCCACTATCTCAAAGATCTCACTCACTACACTGCTCTCTCTGCTGTGCATTTTATTCACTCCTGCACGTTAACCTCCTCAAACTTGCCAGGTACATTCCTGCCTCATCGCCTATGCCTATGCATATGACATGCCCTCCCCTGTTATCCAGTTATTCTAGTTATCTGTTCTGATGGCTTACTCTTCATCTCCTTCAATGTTGCCTTCTCAATGAAATCCTTCCTTGATGCACTATTTAAAACTGACAATACCTCTCATCTCAGAATCATTCCATATTCTCCTTTATTGCTCTCTTTTTCTCGTGAATACTTGCCTAACAAAAATAGGATTTACTTATCTAATTTATTGGGCTTCCCTGGTGGCTCAGATGGTAAAGAATCAGCTTGCAGGAAACCCAGATTCCATCCCTGGGTCAGGAAGATCCCCAGGAGAAGGGAATGGCTATCCACTCCAGTATTCTTCATTAGAGGATTCCAAATAATTTATTCCTTGTTTCTCCTTACTAAGGTAAGGACAGGAATTTTGCCTATTTTATTTACTATTGTGTTCCCTAGTGTGTAGCCTGTACCTAGCATATAATACACACTCAATACATATCAATTTAACCAATGGAAGGTACTGTAGTATAGAGTTTAAGCCTCTGAAGTTATACTGCCAGGACTCAGACTCTGGCTTAACCATAACCTGCCTTCATAAAACTTTAGTTTCTTTTCTATTAAAATAGGAAAAATTATAATTCCCATTCTTGTGAAAAATTAGATGGTTCATCCAAAAGCATTTAACAAGTCTCTTGGATGACCAGTGGAGTTACTGGTATCAGACTTGCCTTACATTCGTGTTCTGCTTGGTTGCTCCTCCTAAGGCTGTGGTCTGAGAAGTGCCTCCAGACAGAAAGCTGGGGTGATTATGGGAAAACTGGACAAAATATATGAAACAACTTGTTTTAGACACTGGACAGGATTATGATCCCAAAGAGAAGGAAACAAACAAGGCAAGCCCCCTAATCACCCCAGCTTTCTGTGTGGAGCCACTTTTCAGACCACAGCCTAAGGAGACGGAACCAAGTAGAGCATGGCAGTTTCATGTGGTTGAGAAAATGGAAACACGTTTAGGAAAATCACAGTACCTGGAATTTATACCCACAAAGAGGGAAGTGTAATGAGAAGGAAGTCCAAAAAGCTGCCTAGTGGTATTTGAGAGCAATGGTTCTTAAACTTTTTGATCTTAAAACCTCTTTACACTCCTAAAAACTGAGGACATCAAATAGATTTTATTTAAATGTATTATATTTATCAATACTTAGTGTATTAGAAACTAAAATTGGTAACTTTATAAATTATTTGTAATATCTGTTTATCAATTCATTTAAATATAAGAGCCACATATATAACATTTTAATGAAAATACCTTTTGTGAAAATAAAAATGCAATAGTACAGTAGCAATGTTTTACTTTTTTTGGATGGTTCTCTTTATTTTCTGGCTTAACAGAGATGTGGATTTTCACACCTGCTTCTGAGTTCATTTTGTTACGGTGTCATATGTCATGTAGCCTCTAGAAAACTCTATTGTATGTTGAAAGTGAAAAGTGAAAGTGAAGTTACTCAGTCGTGTCCGACTCTTTGTGACCCATGGACTGTAGTTGGCCAGGCTCCTCTGTCCATGGGATTTTCCAGGCAAAAATACTGGAGTGGGTTGCCATTTTCTTCTCCAGGGGATCTTCCTGACCCAGGGGTCGAACCTGGGTCTCCCACATTACAGGCAGACACTTTACCGTCTGAGCCACCAGGGAATCCCAATACAGTAACATAGTATTATATGTTGCTAAGTGAGTAAGAGCAGAAAGGCTAATAATATTTAGGATAATTATAAAAAAAAAGTCTTGAACTCATTGGCCCTAGTATTATAATGAACTATAGTTATCCCTCAGTATCCACAAATGCTTGAGTCCTTCATATAAAATCACATAGTATAGTCAGCCTTCTGTATCCATGAATTCTGTGCTGTGTATAAAAGCAGAGTGACTGAAGACATAGCAGTAGAAACCTATCCAAACTGAAGCATGGAGAAAATAGAAATGAGAAAAAATAAACAGAGCTTTAATGATATGAGGGACAATACAAACTGATCTAACGTATGTGCAGTTAGAGTTCCTGGAAAAGGGAGATGCTCATAGAAATATGTTTGTAGGAATACTTGCTGAAAAATTTCCATAGCTGGTGAAAAGTATAAAGAAGCTTAATAAACTGAAGCAAGATAAACTCAAAGAAAATCAAACCGAGGCAAAATATAACTGAATTGTCAAAAACACTGTAAGAATAAGAAAATCTTAAAAATAGCTAGAAAAAGAAGACACATAAACAGGCAAGAAAAGAAAGACTAACAATTTCTGAGTTCTTTTTAAAATCAAAGAAGGTATAAACATGGGCTGTCTTGGGAGTTCCCTGGTGGTCCAGTGGTTAGTAGTCTGTGCTTTTATTGCCAAGGTCCTGGGTTCAATCCTTAGGTAGGAAACTAAAGTCCTGCAAAAACCTGTGGCACAGCCAAAAAATAAATAAATAGAAGGAAGGGGGGATGTAAGGAGGAAAGGGGGATGTATTCAGTGTGGTGGGGGGTAGCCCTGTAAACTTAGAATACTATGTCCAGAAAAAATATCCTTTAAGAGAACAAAAATCACAGAAGACAGAAATGTGAATCTACAGGGGAGAAAATGGAGAGTACAAGAAATAGTATAAATGTGGGATGAATATAACATTTGTTTTTCTTATTTTTTACCTCTTTAGAAGACAACTGACGTGTGTGTGTGTGTGTGTGTGTGTGTGTGTGTGTGTGTGTGTGTGTG